>QRFB01004290.1:0-39664 GCA_008931105.1 Oenanthe javanica | reverse complement strand
TTAATAATAATAATAACCCAAAGTCATAATGGGTTTTGGAAACCACATGGATTAGGGTTAGGCCCAAAATCTCTCTCTCCCCTATATATACATAATGATGTATAGTATTAGGGTTTAATCATCAAATTTCGTTTTAGAGAAAAACCCTAGCTGGTCAACATCAAGAGAGACTAGAGAAAGAGAGAGAGAGAGAGACAAACAATTCGGCTAGTACCGACTCCGGTGATCGTAGGACGATCGGGCGTTCGTGTGGACTTCTTTAGAGAGCAAATCTTTGCAACAAAGGACTGCTGTGATTCATCTTTCTGGACCTCCATTAAACAGCATACGAAAGCTTTGTTAAGGTACATACTTCTTCACCATAATCATCCAACGTTATACATGAATCCTGCGATTGGGTTTCGATTTTTTATTGTTTTTACGTTAATTCCGCTGCGTTTTCATGCCTGAAACCCTTCATTTTCATCTACAAAAAACAATAGGGTTACTACTATTGTTGTTGCTTATGTAGATGACATCATCATCATAGGTAACAATGACGATCACATAGCTTCTCTTAAATCTCATCATGATCAGGCTTTTAGTATCAAGTATCTTGGTTTGCTACACTAGCTACTTCTTGGGGATTGAAATATCTTATTTACTAGGTGGCATTGTGATGGGTCAAAGAAAGTTCACTCATTATCTTTTTCAAATGAGCAAGCTAGATTTGTCAAGAAAAGTTGTCACACCTCTAACACTTCACCTAGAGCTCTCAACTTTAGAAGGAGATCTGTATCCTGATCCTGAACACTATAGATGCCTTCTAGGCAAGTTGAATTTCCTCACTAACGCAAGGCCTGATCTTAGCTACTAAGTTCTTACTCTTGCCCAATTCATGCAAGAGCCTAGAGTACCTCATTATGAGACCTTAGAACATACATTGAGGTACATTACTTATACTGCAGGTCACGGTATTCTTGTTAGAGGTTCATATAACATCACCCTACAAGCATATTCAGACTCAGATTGTGCTTCATGCCCTGATTCTAGGAGATTTGTGACTGGGTATATACTTATACTTCAATTCACCTATTATCTGGTTATCAAAGAAATAGTCCATACTCTCTAGGTCAAGTTCTGTAGCAGAGTATAGAGCTATGGCTACAGCAGCTTTTGACGTTACTTGGCTAGTCAGGCTTCTAACAGAACTGGGGACTGATCACTTAACCCCTGTCACTCTAACAACATGTCTGCAATTTACATTGCAAGAACCGAGTCTTCCAAGAAAGAACCAAACACATAGAGGTTGACTATCATTTCACTCGTGATAAGGTTATGGAAGGCCTGTTATAACTCACTTAGTTACCTACTCATCATCAACTAGAACATGTTTTTACTAAAGAGATACCTTCCCAGAGATGCACCATTTTACTCACAAGTCGGGTTCATATGATCCTTCTGATACTGTACCTCCCAACTTGAGGGGGGATATTAGTATTATTGGTCCATCTGTTAAGTTATAACCTTCCAGCTGTCATTGTTCTAGAAGGTCAAGAAGAGAGTTACTTAGAATAACTAATCTCCATCATTATATATGTTATGCCCATATTTTGATTAGACCTTGACCAATTGGGCTTCACCTAAATTCGGCTTCTCCTGGGTTTTGCCTGAAGTTGGGTTTCTCTTGGACTCGGGCTTCGCCTGGAGTAGCATAGGGTTTTAGAGGAACATGTTCAATTTTCTGATCAACCTTTTGGCAAGGGTAAGCCCTATCTAATCTGGACTCGAGAGATGAATGCACGATATATTTAGGAGACCTCAAAGAAAAATAATAGCAGATGTGGGTGAAAGCTCTACTAAAGCGACTGCTGAGTTTGTGACCTGTATTCTTGGATCACTGGTATCATATCTACTAAAAACATCTAGGTGCAAATCAGGATCTTCATCCAGAATGTGGAGAACACATCACACCACTTAATTCATATAAATCTTCATTGTAAACACTTCTAAAATATACAATAGTTGTAGTTAAGCTAATTTAAATACGATGTGCAAAAGAATATGTAAGAGCAATATTTAAACAATTTCTGTTATATATATGTGTGGTTACTATCTTCAAGATAAACAAAAGGATATATTGCAGGCAAGAGATTTTGGTATTTATCGGCATAGATTGGAAGAAGTCTGATATAATTAAGGACCTAAAATTCACACTTTTTAGACCAAGAAATTAACTCCATCTCACAAAATATATGGCAATACAAATGTATTATCATTCTACAGCTTATCACCGTAAAGTTCTCAATGTAGCTCTTGTGCTGATCGACCTCATTTTTTATTCGCTCCCAAAACCAATTTCCATTATCTTTACACATCGAATCTCAGTAATTTGATCACTGGTATCGTATCTACTAAAAGCATCTAGCTAGGTGCAAATCAGGATCTTCATCCAGAATGTGGAGCACATACGCATCACACCACTTAATTCATATAGATCTTCATTGTAAATACTTCTAAAATATACAATATATAGTTGTAGTTAAGCTAATTTATCTCACCGACGAGGGTATTTGTATCAGAACGTATACATAACTTCTTGCGCCCATATATATATGTGTAGGTGTGTAGGTGGGTTGTAATAATAATTGTATTGTGAGCGATTTCTTGTGTAATTTAAATTATTTCTCCAATTATTGTAACATCTACAAATTTGTAGGCTTTTATTCTGTTTCTTCACTCATAAGACACACAGATACGCATATGTATAAACCTGCATCTCATTGTTTATGGTTTTAATAAGCATTGGATTTAAAACTATATGTAATTGCTACAGTGCTACTGATCTAATTACAGATTAGATCAAAATATATTTTGCCTACTAAGATCTGGTGAGTGTAGGGAAGCCCTGTGAAGATTTCAGTATCACTCTAGATGCACATGCCACATGTCTGACTTATTCCTTGTTTAACATGGTCCCGGGTACGATCTCCCTTACCTTGGGGATTATATGAGAATGAATACTAAATTAGCTAATAAGCTGCTGGAAAATGTGGGTAGAAACTTCACATTGTCAAGTCATGTTGAGCCTAGATTTGAGTACATTTTGGATGCGCGTGTGCAACAACTTATGTTAGAGCATATTATCCTCCGTGAGAGCTTTTCAACGTATTTAAGTACTAAAAATGATTAAGGAATGAACGAGATATGATGATGCAAAATTGATCCCTTGAAAGTAGAAATTTTTAAATAGAAAAAAAACACATCCCTTCAATATAAAAATTTAAGAACTCCTTAATAATTTAATGTTATAACTGTCACATTTCTGCTACTGATAAATAAATGATAGATTTCGAATATAATAAAATAGTGTAGCTTTTAGAAGAGTTTCCCTAGGTTTTGACGTTTTCCTGGCACCATTGAAACCGCAACACTCTGTAATTTCAAGACAGAAGGCATTTTAACTCCGTTATAGCCTTGAGTGCCATCAACAACATCAACCTGGTCAAACACTTCTTGTTTTCTTCCATCTCTGTAATTGAATCTTGGATACAGTAATGATTGGTTTATTGTTTTTTTTCAATGACCAGATGACTATTTTTTGTCTTTATGTGTACTTATAGTGACTAATTTATCTTTTCAAAATTAAAAGTTGAAATCAAATGTTTGAAGCATTATTTCTTCACTCAACCTTGAAGAAAGAGAATATATTCCTATCCAAACTCGAAGAACTTGTTATCTAATTTGATTTTATTTTACATTTACGTTGGAAATTGGAAAGATAATTGGACATTGTGAAGTGAAATGCATTATTTGTATACTCTTAACCCTACAGAAAAACACAGATTTTGAACTTGAAGCAGTGACATCTAATTTGAATTATTTTTGTTTTCGTTTTACTTGAGAAATTGAAAAACTCACTAGATACTGACACAAGAGTTAAATTTGACTCTTCAGCTGAAGGTCATACTTCGAGCAGGGGTGGAACCAAGGGGGTCAACCTGGATTCCAGCCATGGCTGACCTTTAAGAATCAATAAAGATTTTATTTTTAAGTCCTGATATTTAGTTAAAAATTAGTAAAATTTAGTTTTCAGTCCCGGTTAACCTCCAAAACTTAGTGATTTATTATTCTAGCCCCGGCTATTTGAAATTTCAGGTTACGCCACTAAATTCGAGAAGCTAGCTTAATTATTTCCTCTTTATGCTTATAAAAGCCCCCACAATTCCAAAAATATAGAGCAACTCAATTTCCTTGCATCCCAGCAAAATTACCTTAAGATGTTCCTTTTCAAGGCATGCATTGTTTAGACCTAAATATTTTATGGTTTTGCAAGTTTTGACACAATGGTTGATGCTACCTCATGGTCAATGTGTGCACAGTGCACATGCAACAGAAACCCCAGCAAAATTTTTACAGTGAAAGCTGACTTGGCATTGATTTGTACCACATTGCTACAACTTCCAAGTTTTACCACCTCTAAACTTTTATGATCTTAGTCACTATTACAATCACCATAGACAAGTTCATCATGGGAAATATGACCGTCATCATAATCATAAATTTCTGTTCTAGAACCTACACACCGGAAGTCTTTAATTCTAGAAGCTAGCTTGATTATTTCTTCGTCATACTCATCAAATCCCACACAGTTCCGAACATAGAGCAGCTCAAGTTCCTTGCATCCCAGCAAAATCGCCTGTAGATGTTCCTTTTCAAGTCTGGCATTGTTTAAAACTAAATACTTTATGGTGGCAAGTTCTGACACAATGGCTGATGCTACCTCATTGTTAATGTATGCACGTGCAACAGAAAGCCCAACAAAATTTGGACAGTGAAGGCTGATTTGGTTAATGATTTGTACCATATAGCTACAATTTCCAAGTTTTATAAACTCTAAACTCTTCCATTTTACGATGAGATTTGAAACAGTGTCCCCATAACGAAATATGCTCTCAAATAAATCGCCCTTTATTTCAGAAGGTAGTGTGAGAATTTTCAAAGAAGGGCATCTGCAACACAATTTCAATGAAATAAAGTTAGGATCAGAAAACATACATATTCAAACATGCTGGATGAAATTAGAAAAACTTAATATTAATCAGTAATCTTAAGTAGAAAATTTGTAAGTCCTTACGCATCTGAAACATAAATGAGATCCTTTTTGTTGATATCCTCAGGAAGCACAAGTTTAGCAACACTCCCTTTGCTCCGGTCAACAACAAACTTGATCAGTGATGAGATATTAAGATATCGATATCCCCTATATTCAAATGCATGATCTGCTAATCTTGACTGGTATACGTTCATAGGAAAAACAAGAATTTTCCAACACAAAGGGTTGAGAAGTGTTTGGTACCACTGCTTGCATACAAGTGGAATATCCAATAACTTCATTTCGAAATTTAATCTCCCAAACACATTCACCAGACACTCTGAGTTTAGATTCTCCCAATTTCTTGATTCCTTCTTGATGACTGTTGCGTTTCATGAAGTAAAATGTAATGAAGATAATGATGTAAAATGATAAACACAGATGGAGAGCAAACTTAAAAATATATTCTTTTATCTATCTTATTTCTGCATATATAGAAATGAGCTGCTAGGCTCAATTTAAACTACTGGATGATATAATGGATTAGACCATGACATAAGCCAAGTAACCTCACAAGTGGTTAGGGCCATTCTCCCATATTCCACTTCTGCTGAGCTTCGTGCAACAACCTGCTACTTTTTTGCTTTCCAAAAAATAGTCCACATAAATGAGGACTGTAGTGATTTTAGTTGCTGTTTTGAGGATAAACAAAATATAATCTGCCTTTGATTGAATAAATCCCATCTTAAATATGGTTGTACGGACCATACTTTTAGGGCATACTTTGTACGGACCCCAAACATCAATGTGAATGAGATCAGAATTATAAAGTGCATAACACTCACTAAGAGGAAATGGAAGCTTTGCAAACTGTCTACATTTACTGACACTTTAACTGTGTTTAAATTAGGGCCCAGAAAAGAAACAGACCTTTCGAGATGGGGAGAAGATCCAGAGCCATCCAGCAGAGGGAAACAAAGTTCCATTCTTTTCAGGAGCCATGAGGCAGGAGACACAAATTGGTGCATAGTTGAGAAAATTGTTTTTGGGACATCTGGTATTTGGCCAATTATAGCTTAAGGAGTGTGTCCAAGTCGGTGATGCCAAATACTAAGTGTGTGTCTGTTTAAGCATTATGACGCTTAGTATGAGACCTAAAGTGTTCATTCAATCAAGCAGTGGGGTCTGGTGTGTTAACAAGGTACTACAAGCCTTTTCTAGCTTCACCAACAGCCTTATTTATAGTCTCAGAACTACTATCAAGTATAACACAGGACGAGGGAAGAAATTTTAATTCACATTGATTATGTTTGAGTTTTTGAACATATATCAAATTGTGTCTAAAAAATGGCACACACAGAACATTATCTAAAGATAAATTACTGGAGAGAATAGTAGTACCCGTATGAGTGACTGCAGTGGTAGCACCAGTAGGAAGATTAATACGAGGTGAGTTTGTAACTTTGACAGGAGAAGTCAAATTTTGCAAGTACGTCATGTGATCCGATGCTCTAGAGTCTACAATCCACTCGTTTGACTTTGTAGAAGCATTGTGACAGCCGATCATTCCAGAAAATGGACTCTCAAGAGTTTCATCGATAGGTTGTTTGACTGTAGTTAATTGCAATTGTGACAAATGCAGGAGTTGAGTCAATTCCTCTAATTGCTGAGGTGAAAATGCAGACCCAGTAACTTCATTAGACGAGCCTGTTGGCTGAATGACACGTGCATAATTTGAAGTCCTAGTTACTTGTGATCTAGCATTGTTATTCCATCCTGGTTTTGAACCTTGAGAAGGTCTAGGATTACTGCCTCCGGAGTCACTCCCCCTGTAATTGGGATGCCACTTTGGGTATCCAATGACAGTCCAACACCTATCATTAGTGTGACCTCTGCCACCACAAGCTGTGCAATTAAAAAATTTATCACTTGTCCTCTCCCTAAACATAACCAGCATTTCAGAGTCAACAGGGTTTGAAATTTGCAAAATATCTTGTTGTAATTCCTCATGTTGTAACATTGCTGCAGCATTGTCCACACTAGGGAGGGGAGTCATTAACAACAATTGACTCCGTTGGGGGGCAAACACATCATTCAACCCATTAAGGAACTGAAATAATTTAGATTCCTCCCTTTGCAATTCAATATCAGTCAATAATTTTGTAATTTCTGGTGTTGGAGCAGCAACAGTAGGCAAGATATTTAAAGAATCTAGTTCCTCCCAAACAGATCTCATAGCAGTATAATATTCGTTAACAGACAAAGAACCTTGCTTTATATCATACAAATCATTATTTAGCTTGTATTTCCTAGATCCATTAGCTGAAGAGAATCTTTGTTCCAGATTATTCCAGATTTCTTTCGATGTGTTCATATAAATGACAGTTTTTTTAATAGCAGGGGAAAGATTTGATGTTATCCAGGAAATTACCATATTGTCGCAAGTCTCCCACATCTCAGCTTTGACTGGATCGTCTGTTGGCACTTCTACTGTTCCCTTGCAAAACCCAGCTTTCTTTTGGATGATAAGTTGATTTCCATACATCTCTTCCAGGCCCGATAATCGGAACTGCCCTCTAGCTTCTCGACTTGGATTGAGTTGGCACCATCAGATGGATGGAGGAATAGGGGGTTAAGCATGTCATGATATGTTGTTCTTGCGTTTTCCATTGAACGGCTGCAAATAATGCATACATAGAAATGAGCTGCTTGACTCAATGTAAACTACTGGATATATAAGAACATGACATAACACATAAGCCTCACTAATTTATATAGCTCCCACAGACTAATATATAGAAGATAACATATGAATTCGATCACATAATCTAGATCAAGTAAATATGATTATGCAAACATGCAAGTAACTGGATGCTCATACAGTGACGGATCTAGATTAAAATTTTAGTGGGGACACTAATGATGAATGAGAAATGACAGTATCTAATGTATAATATTTTTATAATTAATTAAATTACTTCTTAAAACAATAAAATTATTTTTATAATTTCTAGTTCTAAATACGATATTCAAATATTTATATTTAGCTTTCTACATATATAATAATATATATCAATTTTACATTATATATATTTATAGTTTTTACTTTTTTGTATGTTAAAAAAATATAGAACTCCCTATATTTTAAAAATATGATTATATTTTATTTATAATATAACAAATTTTGCTTAATAAAATTTTGTTTGGATTAAATTTTAATGAGGGCATTACATTTTTTTACTGAGGGCACTAATATAACACTTTGTTTTTACTTGAATAAACTAGAAAATTCAATGGGGGCCTCTACCCCCGCTCCCAATAGCATGAATCCGCCTCTGTGCTCATATATATATATATATACATATATGTATATATGTGGCATGATCATCAAAATTCAAAGGTTTTTGCTTATGTTTAATTTAATCCCAAAAGCTTATAAAATTATACCCAATAATGTTCGATAAACTCAACAGATTGATGCAAGTAAGCATATATGGTGAAACAAACCTATGCATATATCTATCTCAAAAGCTATATAAATACCTATTATTTATTGATGCATACGACGGAGGGAAATAAGTTTATTAGCTGATCATGTGTATATAGGATTACGCTTAACTTCGAAGCTTATAAACACCTTGCTCCTTCAGTCACAGGTTACAAAAACTTTGATAATAAACGTGGTCTCTGACCCAAGTTTTAAATAAACTAGAAAGAAAGCATGCAAAAGGTAAGTAATAAAATTATTACTTACATTTATGTTCTTGAGTTTTTAGCATAAAAAAGTAAAGTAAGTGAAATCGGATGAAAATTATGAATGTTTTTATTTCAAAACTTTCACATTAAAGATGGGATGAAAAGGAGTAAATGAAGGAGAAAAATTATATTGATATTATAAGTATATTCTTATTATTTATGCTATAATTTTTAAATAAAAAGACAAATTTGCAATTTAATAATTAATTATATGTTTTCCTTCCAATTCGGGAGTATATGAATAAAATTAATTTCATCCTTTAAATTTTAAACTCGGAAGCAAGTTAATGAAACTCGTGATACTTACTTTCATTTCCTTTTTTTTTTTAACATTCCTCTGCTTTAAATATGAGTTCATTAATTTTAATGGAGTTATTTATATATATACGAAATGAGAAATTAATTATTATTATTTAAAATGTAATCAATAAATACACCACACATATATATTTGGGATTTTTTAGAACACGTTTTGGGGTCTTAAACAGTTTTTAAATAAAATTTGACAGTAATGTATGATTTTTTTGTATTCAGCTTTTTCTATGAAGCAATAGTGCATATGCATGATATACGTACGATATTTGTACAGCACTAGAGCAGCAATCAACTCAGTCGATTCCAAATATAAAGCAAGAGGGTGATGCTTTTCCAATGTCCCCTAGTCCTTTTTCGTTTTTCTTTTGTTAACTTTAATTGGTGCTGCAACTTTATGTAAACCAATCAGATATTATTATTAATGATGCAGACGAGACCCAAGGAAATTATTTTATTAGATCATAGATATGTATTAGGATTAAAGGGATTTAAATTTCTATTTTAAAAATAATTTCTATTTTTAAATATATTTTCATTTTTAATTTTGAAATAAATTTAAAAATATTTTTTTTTAAAACTATCGACTAGTATATTATTAGATTTTAATTAGGAATTGGTTTTAGGGTTGTTATATCCCTATATAAACAACTATTACCTAGAATCTTTTGTTGAATTAAAAACTCTTTGAGAGTTTTCTTTTATTTTTCTTGTGGATTCAAGAATATCTTACTTGTGGATTGAAGGTATTTCAGGATTTCACGTGTAAGAGTCATGTGTGTTTTATTAAGAATTAACGTTTGTTTATCCTACGCTTCCGTGCTGCGTTAGTTGGCATCACAGCAGGTTATATCGTGTCTTTTCGTTACCTGATTCGTTATGGGAAAATCAAAAGACCTAATCGGTGTTACTGCGGCTTTACCCATAGCCCTGCAAGCCTTGATAGATCATATGGCTATGTTTAACAATTGAATGATTATGATCAACAACAATCATTTACAAGTCAAAAGGAAATATCCTAATCGAGTCCTCCGAGGTGACAAAAATCATGTTGGTGACATACCGTTATTCTATGTGTCTTTGAGAGTAGATGAGTTTTTTAATTGGCAAACCGATGTTGATAGATTCTTTGATGTCATGGGGGTTCCCGAAAATATGCAAGTTAAGATGGTGGCGGTTCGATTGAAGAGAGTTGCATCTATATGATCAGATAAACTTGTTATACATAGGGAGAGACAAAGTAAAAGACCAGTCAGAACATGGTGACGTATGAAATAATTGATGTCTGAGAGGTTTTTACGGGATGATTATGAGTATAAGATGCATATTGAGCGCAAACAAGAGGATGATACAATTCAACCTTGTGAATTCAATCATGTTAATAATGTGTTCGATGAACGTTCTCAACCAAAACATGATACCAAAAAAGTTGAAGGATGAGAGATATTGATGTCTATGAAGATGAGAATGATGGTGAACATCTCCCTAAAGGTATGCCGAAATTGTTTTTGAATACTTATAAACCGGTAGATGATTTGTAACATTGGAGAAATTACAACGGTACTCTTATTATTTATGAAATTGATATGAGTGCATGCCAATTAGTTCTTGATAGAGAATATCAACTTGATAATGATGAGAACTATATTCGATATCCATTGGAGGATAAAAGGGATCTGAATCCATCTTTCAAAGATGTGTTGTCTATTTGTACAACTGGTGGATTTGAAAAATTACAATTGGTACAAGTTGGTTGGTATTGACAATGATTGGGCAAGATTGTGGTGGACTAATTCAAGGACTATCATTACAATATATGGATCTTTTCAAAGAGTTCCGGTATAAAATTCTACCACCTTATTTCCCTATTAAGATACCACCTTAGAGAGATAAGTTGTGTGTATATGTAGTTCTTTATTCAAATAAGAACTCGAGGGCGAGTTTTTTTGATGTGGAGGAGACTAATTTAAGAGAGTTTTCAAGTTTTATGTTGGTAATGATTAATCAAGATGTTGTTGGATTGATTGAATGTTTGTTATTACGTTCGATTGATCTTGTCGAAGAATTCAAATACAAGATTCCACTAAACCTTTTGTCTGTAAAAATATCACCATGGAGAAATAAGCAACAAGCAATGCTACTATTTATCTACATAAGAACTCGGGGTCAAGTTCTTTAGATGTGGAGGAGATTGATGCAGGAGCAGTTCACGCGAATTAAGGTCATGATGGATGGCGATAAGACAATGGTAGAACAACATGATCATGCCAAAGTTGGGATCTCTTACAGTAGTCAAGCGGCTTTACTGAGAGATAATGAATGACCATGCCACAAGTTCTGCATGCTCACACTACTTTTATTTAATATTTTATTTTAATTACTATTTAATATATTATTAGACTTTAATTAGGAATTGGTTTTAGGGTTGTTATATCCCTATATAAACAATGATGTATTACCTAGAATATTTTCAGAATACCAAATGTAATTAATACAAAAATTACGCTGTCTTCTCTGGACAATTAGCAGAATATATATTTGCCAAGTTCTCTGGTTAAATTAAAAGTTTAAATCAAATGTTCGAAGCATTGTATCTTCGCAATTCATCTTAAACTATAAGGAATTAAGAAATGCGTTTGGATCAGGATGCATAAAATTAATACAGATTCTATAAATGTCATCTAGACGCTTAATTAATAATTAGACTGATTTTTTCATGTACTTCAGCATATACTGTATAAGATTAATGATCTTAGTCACTATTGTAATCCCCATAGACAAGGTCATCATGGGAAATATGATACTCATAATCATCATAAAAATCTGTTCTTGAACCTTCACACCGGAAGTCCTTAATTTGAGAAGCTAGCTTGATTATCTCTTCGTCATCCTCGTCAAAGCCCACACAGTTGCGAACATAGAGCAGCTCAAGATCCTTGTATCCCAGCAAAATCATCTTTAGATGTTCCTTCTCAAGGCTGCCATTGTTTAAAGCTAAGTACTTCACAGTGGGAAGTTTTGACACAATAGCTGATGCTACCTTTTGGTTAATGTGTGCATTTGCAGCAGAAAGCCCAACAAAATTCTGACAGTGAAGGCTGATTTGGTTAATGATTTTTTCCACGTCACTACAATTTCTAAGTTTTATCACCTCTAAACTTTTCCATTTGACGATGAGATCAGAAACAATGTCCATGAAACCAACCCTGCTCCCATAATGAACCCATGAATCCTCAGGCAGTATGAGAGTTTTCAAATTTCAAAGAAGGACATCTGCAACACAATTCCAATGAAATAAAATTAGGATCGGAAAACATACACATTCAAAAATGCTAGGTGAAATCACAAAAACATAAAAATTTGTAAGTCCTTGCACATCTGAAACATAAATGAGATCCTCTTGGGTGATATCCTCAGGAAGCACAAGTTTAGTAGCACACCCTTCGCTCCGGTCAACAACAAACTTGATCAGTGCCGAGATATTAATAGAAGATTCCCCACATTCAAATGCATAATCTGCTAATCTTGACGGGAATAACTTCACAGGAAAAATAAGTTCTTGCCAACAAAAGGGGTTGAGAAGTGTTTGGTACCAGTTCTTGCATACAAGTGGAATATCCAATAACCTCGTTTCTAAATCTAATCTCTTGAACACATTCACCAGACAATCCGGGTTCAAATCCTCCCACTTTCTTGCTTCCATCTATATCTATCTCCTACATACGAAAACAAATTAATAAAACAAAAGTAATGGAGAAGCTAACACATGTGAAATCCCATAATTTAGAATAAGTAGATCCAAGTAAGTGGATGCCTATAATTCATATCATTATCCAAATATCCAATAGTACAAAACTCAACATATTAATAAAACATAAGTAACGGAGAAGCAACACGCCAACATATATCAAAGCAGAACAAAAATGTTTCTGCATGTTTATCCCAAAAGCTTATAAACTCAACATATTGCAAATGATAATATAGGAAAAACAAATTCAATAGCCAAGCGTGGTTAAGTCTAAGCATGCAATACATGATAGATCAAAGAATAAATTTAAAAGCTACATATTTACATATACCTGTATATTAATTATACAAAGTAAGTGAGTTTATAAGATCATGTATGTGTATTAGGATAAAAGGAGTATATAAAGCGAGTGAGTGATCAGCATTGAGGAGGTAAATGAATCGTCTTTGCTGGTTAATGTGCTTCCCGATATAGTATTATTCAATTAATCTACTTTGAATTTAATCTCGTACGCGTCCTTGCGCATTAGTATGATTTATGACGACCCTTTGTATTCTTGATATACTTTCCCGGCCATAATTTTTTACGGAGTACATTTTTTCTTTTGGAAAGATCATTGTCCATTTATTATTGAATCCTTTATTCTTGATTTGATTAAGCCCTGTATGGATATTAGAGATGTATAAAAAATCCGAATCCGAAAAGCCCGTCTCATTCGATCCGGAAAAAATCCGATCCGAAAAAAGTCTGGCTCGATCTGATGCTGCCCGCGGGCCTAAACGGACCATATATTTTTTGGAAAAATCCAGTCCGGCCCGATCCGGTAAAAATTCCGGATTAAGCCCGATCTGGATTAAAACCCGATCCAAACAAAAGTCCGGCCCGATCCGGATAAAAGCTTAGCCCGATCCGGTCTGGCCACATAAATCCCCGGATTTTATATGAATTTATAATAAATATTTGAATAAAAACTTGATTGAATTAATTTATTATCAATATTTATTATAAAATTGAATAGAGTATTGAATAAAAGTCTAAATAAAATTTTGATTGAGCAACATTTTTAAGGATTTCAATTATTTTTTCAATTACCAACACTTTTTATTAATATTAACACCAAATTATACATATTTCCATTTTAAATTATAAACTATACTAATATACGTATGAATTATTTGACCTAAATTATAATAAAGGGTGTGGATATATAAATAAAAGTATAAAATTTTCAATATAATCCAAAAATATTTAAAATATATACATTATTATTTAAATAAATTTAAATTATTAATATTAAAATTATGTAAAAATCTCATGAGTACATTTTGTGTAGATCCCCAGGTTGTCCTCTCTGTTTCACCTACAATGATTCAAAAGGTTAGAAAGTAAACAAGCACATAAACATAATATTCACCATGCCTTTGAGATTAATAGTTGTGTTATTAACCATTACTTACAGATTCTATGTCAAGCCCAGAACGCTATCCATTGCAAGGTTATCCCATATAAGATTTCATGTGACGCATTACGAATATACCGCAGTCTACATGTCAACTATTACGGGATCTAGCTGTTGTAATTGCTCTCATTTGGATCCCACGAATCCTTTCATCGAGAGTATGAATAGTGTATGCTGTTATTTATTCATAAAGTTTCATATCAATATTCAAGTGTAAAAAAAACACAAAATTATATTTAAGAACATACCAAATCATATGACAAATCACCGTATCTTTGTTCAATATCCAAACAACCACGCATGTTGTTTATTATCTCCTAAGCAGGTTGCTTTAGGTTGTAAGAAATGATATAATGATGTGCATTCTTATGAATCGGGAACAAATATTCTACATTGAAAAATATAGATTATTTGACAGAGGTAAGTCATTAATCAATGAGTATGTGTACACAATTGGGGCATTAAAATTACATACCATATCAAATTATGTTTCCCTGTAGTTCCTATTTTGAAGCATATTAACTCAAAATAATGGAAAATATAATGTGAAAACTTATTTATGGAGAACTACTTCATTGGAGAACTTTGTAGAACACTTCTTATTTTGTAAAACTTATCACACTTTTTGTAAAAGTACAAGTATTCTGTAAATATAAACACAATTATATGAGAAAATTATTTGAATTTTAAAAAAAAATAATGAAAAAAGTTTACGGAATACATATGTACTACAATTCTCATTTCCTTAAATATATCACATTTTTCATTTAACAATACATGTGTTTTGTAAATAAAATCACAACTAGGAGACTAAATTATGGAGACTAAAAAATTATGATAAACACATTATTAATATTATTATTAACTTGGGAACAAAATGTTGCATATCACTATATATATATAATCAATTACAGAATTTGGTGGGTCAATTCAGATTTAAATCTCAATATATATATGTATATATAATGTGTTGGCCATGAATGTACATGCAACTACAAGGCCATTTACCGATATATATTAGGTAATTATAGAGTCTTTTTAGTTTTTATTTCATTTGTACGTATTTTTCATAACATAAGCCATAAAACAGGAAGTCATATGTATAAAATCGAATATTAAAATAGTATAGCATGAGAATTAAGTTCATGAGCCAAATACAGGAATTCCAATAATAAATTTGCTTTCATTAAGAAAATTTGAGAACTCATTAATTGGCTATTCTTTAATTTAGAGCATGCATGAGATAATTGCTACTTCTCAACTTTATTATATAATAGATTTGAAAGAAAATAAGACAACACAATACAAAAGAGTTTCTCTAAGGTTTTAATGTTTTCTTGACACTATCAATATAGCCGCAACACTCTATGACTTGAGGACAATAGCGGGGAGGGGTTGTGATAGCCCCTGCAGAAACCATGATAGCCATGACCAACAACTTTGCTAAACACTTCATGTTTTCTTCCATCTCCTCGCTTAATTATTGGATTGAAAACAGGGTAAAGATTAAGTTTTTATTGTTTTACAATACAGTGAGATCAAGATGAATATTTTTATGAGTTTATGGTCCCTATTTATAAAAAAATGATATATGAGGATAAAAATCAATCTTATTCAATAAAAATCCGATCGGATAAACATGAATACATGAATTATATAGGATCGGCTAAAAATCTTATCCAAATGTATATGATATATTATATTTATATAAATAGATATAGTATATATAAATTACTAAAATAGAAACTTAAAATCCTATTCATCTTTTTCTCATGTGTTGGGCTGATAATCGTGAGTGATTAGACCTTCAGTAACTCAATTACTCTCAAAACACTGACAATTGAATCTCTATATATTAAAATGAGAAATGATATATACGTATATTAATCTTTATAATTGGCTAGTAACTATAAATATTAGTTGAACATTTAATTTATAGATTTTAAAGGTGTTAGTTCTATTTAGCAAAAAAAAGTGTTAGTCCTATGTTTAATATTAAATAGACTATTCACTACTTTAATTTATGATTGACAACGTTCCACCTATTGGTATAACACAATGAATCAATGCAATAGATTTTCTTGACATATATTCAATCCACGAGGAAAATAATTAAAAAAAATATCATTAAAAAATCTTCCTCGCCTTTTAATATGCATTTAGCAATTTTAATCAAAACTTTATTGTCTTCTTTGAACCAACAACAGATTAGTGACTGAGTTATCTTATGAAAATTAGAAGTTGAAATCACATATTTAATTTCTAGTTATCCATGTGTCGAAGTACAAAGTTATGTAATTTGTGCATTTTCTCGATATTTTCACCATAATATGATGTATAAAATTAAGATAAATACATTATTAATATTATTATTAACTTGCGAACAAAATGTTGCATATCACTATACATAATCAAATAGAGAAATTGGTGGGTCAATTCAGATTTAAATCTCAATATATGTACATGTATATATAACGTGTTGGTCACTTCTCCACTTAAGCATTTTGCTTCCGCTTTCATCTTTCCTGACGAATCTTTGCTCTCTTGCCCAAACATGATCTAGAATCTTAATGGCTATTTCTCATACAAGGCTCTTTCCACGCCGTCCTTGGGAATTCCTTCCCCTCCCTCGGCGACAAGGCGAATCTCTACACAGAATGCTCTTGAAAGGACCCCTTCTTTTTAAGGGCGATAAAGATTCAACTAAACTTGGTAAGATCCTTCTAATCTATTTACTTCACATGAGTTAACCACTACCAATAGGACTTATAGTGTGTTAATAAGAGCTAATGGGTCAATTTGTGTTTCTCCATGTGTTGATTTCTTTAATCGTGTTTCTGTGTTCGAGAAGAACTGCTATTATGGGATATGTAAATCGAATGACTTTGATTTTAATGTTATTAAGAACTCTATTTTACATGTTTATGAGTTTGTTGATTTCAAGAGTGTTTTCAACATCATGCGGGTTACTTGGTTTTTAAATTTAAAAACGAATATACCATGTCTAAAGCCATTAAGTATAGTCCTTTTGAGATTGATGGTTGTTTGTTTGACTTGAAAATATGGGAACCCCAATAGCTATGTCAACTGAAACATCTAGAAGTGCTAGCTACCTTGATCCCCAACCTCAAGCTCTTGTTCTGATTGCCATTGCACATGATAGTCCTAGGCCTGCTTATATTTGGGTTAAGTTGATTGAAACCACTATGTGGATCAGAGCTCAGTATTAGGATACCCATCTCTGCTGCAAATGTTTGCCCCCAGCTTATACCTCCAAAAATTGCCCTTGTTTTTCTTACTTGTTTAGGACACATTGATTCTATTAATGATGTTTCCTTTGATTCTAGTACGTACAGATATGAACCTTTCATGTCCACCTCCTCGGACTCTAACCAAGTGCAGGTAGATACTGGTGAGTAAAGTCAAAGTGTGCTCTATCCTTGTACTACTTTTGATTCTACATGCTATGGCTTGAATGAACTAGGAGCATTTAGGAAACAAGAACATGGAGCCAATGAATACGAGGACAAAGGGAAGGGACTTATGCTTGAACAAGTTGGTTTGCATATCGAGGAGACTCAGCAACAGGGATACTTTGGTGACCAAACAATGAAGTATGAAGGACGGTGCAACGCCGGAGATGCGCCACATCCCACGACTGCTCAAACGAAAGGGAACGGTCATGTTGGTCAGGACAGTAGCAGGGTTGATGTGGCTGTTAAATATATTGATGACACTGTTTTCAAACCTATGAATTGATGTTAAGTTTGTTCTGTTTAGTTTAAATTTTAATGTGTAATATATGAATTTTGTTGGTTGTGCAACAGTACTATGATTTGGGAGTGTGCCCCCTTATGACTTTCACTCCCTCTAGGAAAGTCTCTTTAGAGGCCACCATTGTACTGCTTTTTAATCTATAAAATACATTAACTCAACTAAAAAAAATGTGATGGTCATGAATGTCCATGAAACTACAATGCCTTTTATCGATATATATTAGGTGATTATACGATCTTTTTAATTTTTATTTCATATGTACGTATTCTTCATAACATAAGCCATAAAACAACAAGTCATCCGTATTAAAATAGGAGAGCATGAGAAATGAATTCATGAGCCAGGTACAGGAGTTCCTCAACAATAATAAATTTGCTTTCATCAAGAAAACTAGAAAACTCATTAGTTCGATATTCTTTAATTTATAGCATGCATGAGATAATTGCTACTTCTCGATTTTATTATATAATAGATTTGAAAGAAAATATGATAGCATAATACAAAAGAATTTCTCTAAGGGTTCAACGTTTTCCTGGCACCATCAATATAGCCCCAACACTCTGGCCTTATGATAGCTCTGGCACAAACCATGATAGCCAAGAGTACCATGACCATCAACAACTTTGCAAAACACTTCATGTTTCCTTCCATCACCTCACTTAATTATTGGATTAAAAACAGGGTAAAGATTAAGTTTGTGTTGCTTTACAATGAAATGAGATCGAGATGAATATTTTTCTGAGTTTATGGTCCCTGTTTATAAAAAAAAATTATATATGAGGATAATCCAAGTCAAATAAATAATTAAATGAGAGATTTAATTCTTTTTTGTTTTGAAAATTATCTTATTGTGGAGGAAGAATTATTTATTCCATATCATTATATATATAATAAGAAAGAAATATTAATCAGTCTCATCTAATAAAAATCCGATTGGATAGACATGAATATCAATTATATAGGATTGGTTAAAAATATGATCCGAATATATATAATATATAATATATAATATACTATATTTATATAAATAGATATAGTATATAGTATATATTAATGAATAAAAAACCCTTAAAATCCTATTCATCCTTTTCCTCATACCTTGGGTTGATAATCGTGAGTGATTAGACCATTAACTCAATTACTCTCAAAACACTAACAATCGAATCTCTATTAAAATGAGAAATGATGGGTAGATATATTGATCTTTATAAATGTCTAGTAACTATAAATGTTAGTTGAACATTCAATTTATAGATTTTAAAGGTGTTAGTTCTATTTAGCAAAAAAAAAAACTGTTAGTCCTATGTTTAATATTAAATAGACTATGTATTCACTACTTTAATTTATGATTTACAACCTCCCACCGATTGGTATAACACAATGAATCAATGCTATGGAATTTCTTGACATATACACAATCTTNAATGTTAGTTGAACATTCAATTTATAGATTTTAAAGGTGTTAGTTCTATTTAGCAAAAAAAAAACTGTTAGTCCTATGTTTAATATTAAATAGACTATGTATTCAATACTTTAATTTATGATTTACAACCTCCCACCGATTGGTATAACACAATGAATCAATGCTACGGAATTTGTTGACATATATACAATCTACGAGCAAAATAATTAAAAAATCTTCCTCGCCTTTTAATTTGCATTTAGCAATTTTAATCAAAACTTTATTGTATTCTTTGAACCAAAAAAAGATTAGTGACTGAGTTATCTTATGAAAATTAGAATTTAAAATCACATATTTAATTTCAACTTAGCCATGTGTCCTAACTACAAAGTTGTTTAATTTGTACATTTTCTCCATATTTTCACGATCATATGATATATAAAATTANTTGACATATACACAATCTTCGAGCAAAATAATTAAAAAATCTTCCTCGCCTTTTAATTTGCATTTAGCAATTTTAATCAAAACTTTATTGTATTCTTTGAACCAAAAAAAGATTAGTGACTGAGTTATCTTATGAAAATTAGAATTTGAAATCACATATTTAATTTCAACTTAGCCATGTGTCCTAACTTCTAAGTTGTTTAATTTGTACATTTTCTCCATATTTTCACGATCATATGATATATAAAATTATGATAAACACATTATTAATATTATTATTAACTTGGGATCAAAATGTTGCATATCACTATATATATAATCAATTACAGAAATTGGTGGGTCAATTCCGATTTAAATCTCAATATATATATATATATATATCTGTGTGTGTGTGTGTGTGTATGTATGTATGTATGTATATAACGTGTAGCCATGAATGTACATGCAACTAGAAGGCCGTTTAAGGATATATATTAGGTGATTATAGAGTCGTATTCTTCGTAACAGAAGCCATAAAACATGTAGTCACATGTATTAAAATAGTAGAGCATGAGAATTCAGTTCATGAGCCAGATACAGGAAGTCCTAAACAATAACAAATTTGTTTTCATTAAGAAAATTTGAGGACTCATTAGTTCGATATTTTTTAATTTATAGCATGCATGAGATAATTGCTACTTCTCAACTTTATTATATAATAGCTTTGAAAGAAAATAAGACAGCAGAATACAAAAGAGTTTCTTTAAGGTTTCAACGTTTTCCTGACACCATCAATATAGCCGCAACACTCTATAATTTCAGGACAGCAGCTGGGAGGCGTTGTGATAGCTCCCGCAAAAACCATGATAGCCATGAGTAACATGACAAACAACAACTTTCCTGAACATTTGATATTTCCTTCCATCTCCTCGCTTAACTATTGGATTGAAAACAGGGTAAAGATTAAGTTTATGTTGCTTTACAATGTAGTTTGATTGAGATGAATATTTTTCTGAGTTTATGGTCTCTATTTATAAAAAAATTATATACGAGGATAATCCAAATCAATTAAATAATTAAATGAGAGATTTCTTTCTTTTTTTCTTTTGCAAATTATCTTATCCAGGGGGAAGTATTATTTATTCCATATCAATAAATAAATATATATATATATATATTAAGAAAGAAATATAAATCAATCTTATCCAATAAAAATCCGATCCCATAAACATGAATTTTATAGAATCGGCTAAAAATCGGATCTGAATATATATAATATATTATATTTATATAAATAGATATAGTATATATTAATTAATAAAATAAAATCTTAAAATCCTATTCATCTTTTTCTCATGCCTTGGGCTGATAATGGTGATTCGTGAGTGATTGGACCATTAGTAACTCAATTACTCTAAAAACAGTGACAATCAAATCTGTATTAAAATGAGAAATGATTGTTAAAATGAAAAATGATGTGTACGTATATTAATATTAATCTTTATAATTGGCTAGTAACTATATGTTAGTTGAACATTTAATTTATAGATTTTAAAGGTATTAGTTCTATTTAGCAAAAAAAAGAGTATTAGTCCTATGTTTAATATTAAATAGATTATTTATTCTACTACCCACATAATATCTTATAATTACTCCTTTCATCCCATTTTAATAGTTTTTTTTGACTTTTCGCACGTATTTTAAAGTGCATAGAAAATATAGTTTTATAAATTATTTTTAAAATTCTCTTTTTCTAAATAAAAATTTAATATTCATATATTTATTTTTTTAAAAAGAAGAAAATTTTAAAAATAATTTACAAAACTATCTTTTTTATACACTTTAAATTACGTGTAAAAAATCAAAAGTACTTCTAAAATGAGATATATTAGTAATATTATTATAATATAAGAAAAAAATAATATAAAAATATATATATATAATTATTTATGTTTGAAACATTCATATAATAAGTTTTCAACCTTTTTATTTATTTTCTAAATTTATTTTAAATATCATAGTTCCTCATTTATTATTATTTATAATATCTTATACATTTGTTAATTTTATATAATATTTACTCATACAAAAATATTTTATGTATTTGTTTTCATATTTATTTTATGTTTTCAATTATCTACTTTTTAAATTTCATTCAAAATTAGTTTTTGTCCAAACTACTTATAATATTGTGTATATGTTATTTGTTTCTAATAATTTACTTATATTATAATATTTTTGTATGATGAATTATATTTTATTATTGTTGGATTTAAACAAGCTTACCTCCTTGTTTTGAATTACTTGTACGGTTGATGTAACATTTGTTGTACTTCTTGTATAGTGGTTGTGATCTAAAAGTATTACTCTGTAAATTTATAATAAGAAGTTTTTCCTATTGTACACTACAAGAAAAACAGTTTCAAACAACATCGATCACTCAGCGAAAAAAGTGTTGCCCAAAATTAACATACATTGATTTATTTTTGACCTTAAAAATGTATTGTCTGATCTATACTCACTATAATGGTTTAACAAATCATTGTGTAAAAAATACGGTCAGACAAGTGTTTAAAAGGGTGGTGTTGTGCTAATGAATACATTCATACAATGGGTTATATAACTATTGTCTTATTAATATTCACACAATAGTACTTCTCACCGTTGTTTGAACAAAGTTAAATATACAAGTGTTTGAAAGGGTAGTGTTGTGCCAATGAGTAGTTTCAGACAATGGGTTTTATGTCCATTGTTTTATTACAATACACATAACAAAATTACTAACCATTGTTTAAACCTAGTCGGTCATATAACTATTTATTTTGTGTTGTCTTGTCTTTAGTCAGAAATGTGTTTTTTCATCTAAAACTGTTGCATGTTTACTGTATTTTAAAAAACAGAGACAAGGCAGAGCCTTGCCATCCTAACACTAAACAACACAAACATAAAAGAGATCCTTGCCAGATATACACTAAATAACACAAACATAAAAGATCCTTAAACAAATCAAATCAATAATCATCCCAACAAACCATTACAAATGTTTAGTAATAATTGAACATAAAAATTAAGTTAAAATAAGATAACATGATATGATCATTCAAGTTGAATTTCTTCATCAACATCTCGCATGTAACTTGTCACATCCTCGAAATCATCATTCGGTAGATTTGGCATAAAGAACTCATTCTCAAGTTCTACTTTGACGGATCCCTCATTTTCATCATCACTATCTTTGTAGTATTTTCTCTCAGGAAATTTCAAAACCACGGATCATAATTTTTGAAGAGGGTCGTCGATGTAACAAACCTGCTTAACATGTGTTGCTAAACAAATCATTTAAAAAACCAAACTTATTCAAATTAACTAAGGTATAACCCAATTCATCTACCTTAATCCCTTTATTCATATCTTCCCACTTACAAAGAAAAAGTGGTACCCTAAAGCTGTTATAGTCCAACTCCCATATTCTTGTAATACCTCTGTAGTATGTCTGTGATGTATGCATAATATTTTTATCTGTAGCATGCACAACCATTGTATTAGCATCTACACAAACTCCGTTGCATTGAACCTGGCATGTGTCATCACGATCCTTGGTGCTAAAGGTAACCCCATCTATCATGTATCCACTTAATGTGTGCACATCGTTATTTGGCCCATCTGCAATTCACCTGATCTACGGGGTACATCCTTTTCATCATGGAAATCAAAAGCAATCTTCAAAGAAAAAAGTAAATATAAGTTGTAGGTTTCCTAAAAACAAACTGTATATATATAATTAATTAGTTCCAAAATTGTTAAAATAAGTACATAATTAGACTATAAGGATATGTAGTACCTTTTCTTTAAACCAGCTGGAGAACGTTTCATTTTGCTTATTCATTAGCCAAATTTCATCATTTTCATGTTCCAGATTTTTTCCATAAAAAATGACATGTGTTCACTACAACAAAAATAATGACATACAAATATTTTTATTTGGTATAAAATTCTAGTCAAAATAAATAAATAAATAATGGCTTACTGAATATATGGCACATCATCAGTGCTATTTTGTAGGACACACAGATGCGCAAGGTGCAAACCATTGATGCTCGGGGTTATCATCATTGCACCAGATAATGGTCTACATATTCCGTCCTTTGTATGTCTGCAATTTTTTGGAACTCCGATAGTCGCTTCTTCAAAATTCACCAAATACTCAACTGCCTCTTCTACAATATATGCTTCGGCAATACAACCTTCTGGTCGAGCTCTGTTCCTTACATATCCCTTGAATGTTTTCATATCTCTCTCAAAAGGATACATCCAACTAAGAAAAATTGGCCCGCAAAGCTCAACCTATCGCACAATATAAATGGAAAAATGAATCATTATATCAAACAATGAAGGAGGAAAATACTTTTTCAGCTGGCATAAAGTTTCTACCAATTGAGCTTGCATTTTCTCCAATTTATCAACCTCAATGACTTTACTGCAAATTGTCTTAAAGAAGAGAAAAAACCTAATAATAGTGTACCTGACCTGTTTGTCTAGTGATGATGGAATTGTAATTGGGAGCAAGTGATGTAAAATCATATGGCAGTCATGAGATTTCATTCCGGTAAGTCGAATATTTTCCATTGATACTAGACTCCTAATATTAGAACAAAAATCATCAGGCAACTTCATGTCAAGAAAGGATGAGCAGACAAAATTTTTTTCAGAATGTGTTAAATTCTAAACAGCCAATGGAAACTTTCCCTTTTTCCCCGAAGGTTCTGGCCTCAAGTTTAATTTTACTCCCATTGCAGCCATGTCAAGATGAACAGATTCCTTGTCTTTTGTTTTCTTTGGTATATTTAGCAAGGTACCAAGTAAAGCTTCACATATATTTTTCTCGATATGCATGATATCGAGAATATGCCTAACTGGCAAAAATTTCCCATACTCGAGTTGAAAGAATATAGAAAGCTTCTTCCACACAAACCGAGGATCTTCTTTCTTTCTACGAGGTTGTCGCTGTATCTTTCCTTAGACATGACCTTGTAGATGTTGTACACTTTGAAGCACATCGTCTCCGGTTAACGGAATGGGAGCATATTCTTTCTCTACATTGTTATCAAAAGTTACTTTCTGCCTTCGATATGGATGATTATATGGCAACCACCGTCAATGTCTTATAACCACTATCTTCCGGTAATTAGGTAACCTAGTAGCCTTTGTTTGATCAACACAGACCACACAACCGTTATAACCTTTGATAATATTACCAGACAAGTTACTTAAGGCTAGATAGTCACTAATTGTCCACAATAAAATGGCCTTTAGCATGAAGGACTCCTTCTTATATGAATCATACACTTCTTTTCCATGCCACAATTTCTGTAGATCTCCTATAACTGGTTGAAGAAACACATCGATATCATTTCCAGGCTAAGTCGGTCCGGATATCAACAAACATAGCATTATATACTTTCTTTTCATACAAAGCCATGGTGGAAGGTTATAAATTGTTAGCAAAACTAGCCAACAAGAGTGATCAGTTCCATTTCCGTGGAAAGGATTGAATCCATCAGATGATAAAGCTAGATGTAGGTTTCTACAATCAGAAGCGAAGTCAGGCCACTTCTCATCGACTTCTTTTCATGTTTTTGAATCTGCTGGATGTCAAATTTTATCATCCTTGAGTCTATTTGTGTGATGCCAAGTCAGGTCCTTTGCTGTTTGAGGTGACTTGAATAAATTTCTCCATCGCGGTATTAGTGGAAAATACCAAAGAACTTCAGCAGAAACCCCTTCAATTTGATCTCCTTTTTTATTCAACTTCCATCTAGAGGCCTGAAAAATGCGACATCTTGTCTCATCTTCATCTCTCTCGCCACGGTATAGAAGACAATCATTAGGACACACATGTATTTTTTCATACTACATTCCTAAAGAACACAAGGTTTTCTTAGCTTCACCAAAAAAAGAAGGAAGATTGTTACCTTCTGGAAGCATAGTACCAAGTACAAGTAAAAGTTCAGAAAAACAAGAATCAGACATTTCAAATTTTGCTTTCAAGTTATATAACTTCACTAAAGCCTTCATTTTAGTAAATCCATCACATCCAGAATAAAGGGGCAGATTGAAAATGGTTGAACAAATTTGAAAAATTATCATCATCTTCTTCAGCATTCTCTGTTCTCATGGGGATTT
The DNA here is from genome assembly GCA_008931105.1 of Oenanthe javanica. NCBI lineage: Eukaryota > Viridiplantae > Streptophyta > Magnoliopsida > Apiales > Apiaceae > Oenanthe > Oenanthe javanica. The sequence goes on along the minus strand of QRFB01004290.1, from coordinate 13,527 downwards.
GATCCACGGATTGTGAACTACCACTCTCTTCCCTAGCAACAGGACCTTGTTTAGTATCATTTTCTCTATGCCAAATTCAACACGTGTAGGTTTGATCGATACCGTGTTGAAAAAGATGGTCTCTCACCATTCGAGCATTCCATGATTTACTATGTGCACATTTTAAACATGGAAAACTAATTTTGTTTACCTCACACCCATTCTCAAATGCAAACATTAACAATTCTTCCACTCCTAGTTGAAACTCTTTTGTTCTTCTGTCATCCCTCAACCATGATTTATTCATATTTGAAAACAAACGACAAAATACCCAACTACTAGAATATAAGAGAATGCCCAAACTAATAAGAAATTAACTTTAAAATATATTTCAATTAGAATAGCAAGTTATGAGACGACTAAACCCATCAACTATGATTGTCAAGTAAACCCAACAACTTATCTAAAGAGAGAATAACAACTATGATTGTTCTATCTTCGATCTGCTCTCCGATCTCCTCTCTTCTTTACAAAGGGACGGGAGTATACTTTCTTTTTGAGTGAAAGTTAGAACTCAATTAGGTTTCTAATTTGAGACCTAGGGTTTTTTTCCTTATATTTAGAATTTTTTGTAAAAATCATAAAATTGTAAACTTAAAATTGAAGTCAAAAGACAACAGTTTTTACATTGCAAAACATTGTATCCATTAACATCTTACAACACAATTGATACAAAAATCATTGCCTAGTTTTAGGTAGAGGACAAAAAACAAATTTTAACAATAAGACGAAAAATGTTTTATTGTTACTTTTGTTATAAAAAGGATGAAAAATTAATCGAAAAAATTTAGTATTTTTTATACATCACTAAAATCAAAAGATCTTAACATCCGTACAATTGGATCATCGAAAAATAATATTTTTCATTTAATACAGAGATAATTATAGATTTATTACAAACTGACTAACTACATCATAACTTGTTCATATAAAGCACATACTTGTATGCTCATGTTCAAACTATAAAACCATCTACTTATTACTAACAAAATATATAATTATAAATATGAATTTTATTTAGAAAATGAGATTTTTAATTTATTTCATTTTTATAAAAAGTATAAATAATTTTTATTTTTATTATTTTATAATTAAAACATACCTATCTATAATTCCATATTTGTTCATAACTCTTGTAATTTACAATATAATTTATAAATTATATAAATTATACTATTCCATTTTCTTAAAATTTAAAATTTTATAATTTTTTATTATATATAAATATATAATTTTATAATTTTTATTATATATATTATATAAATTATACTATTACCATTTCATTTTTCATTTCCCCCCAATTGTTCCCCTTTCGGCTCCCCCCTAAATCCTCGATAATTTCAAAACCCTCTTGTACTAACTCATTTTCCCCTTGCTCTTTTCTAAACCCTTTCTCACTTTTTTCATCTAACTCTCTCACATTACTTTTCTCATCTCTCATCTCCCATTACTTTTCTCATATCTCATCTCTAATCTCTCTCATCAGGTAATCTCTTATCTCTCATCTCTCACTTAACAAGTTAATATGTTTATTGGGTTTATAATTTTTTTTGTTGGGTTAATATGTTTGCGGGTTCAATATGTTTTTTGATTTGGGTTCAATATGCATGCCATTACTTTATGTGATTTTTTTATAGCTAGGGTTTATATATTTTTGGGTCGAAATATGTTTACTATTTTTCTTTGTGGGGTTTCTATATTTGTGGGTTTAATATATTTGTGAGTTTATTTTAATAGAGTTTTTTATATAATGCATGCTCCTTTTTTTATATGGTTGTGGTATTGAGATTTATTTTTATGGGGTTTATATGGTTGTGGTATTGAGATATGTTTAAGGAGTTTATATTTTGTTTGATATGGTTGGGGTTTCTATTTGATCTGTTTGTTTAGATGTAAATTTTTATGGGTTTTATATTTTGATATATTTGTGGGGATATGATGTGATGATCTCTATTTTGTAGTAGTTTAATAATAATATTAAGTTACAGATATAGTAGTTTGATCTCTGCTCATTGGTTGTGATGGGCAAATTTATTATGGCAAAATCAAAAAAGACAAAATCTACTCCTAATCTAATCACTAGAGTACTTATAAAGGCTCTAAAAAGAAATAGGTCTGTAGAGACACCGGGACCTAGCAAAAATAATTCTTCCCCAGTATCTGTTAAAAAAAGCTATATCAAGTACCTTGCAAAAGTAGTTGACCAAGAAGAGGAAGCGGGTGAATGACCTTGAGCATGAGCCATCATAAAAGAAGCAGCAAGGACTTCAGCTTTTGAAATGTGGTGCCGTTACAATGCATAGAATTGTCAAACAAAAGATTTTGGGCATTAAGCACCCTATGTTCTTCAATGATAAGGGCGAGTCATATGGTAAAGCAGTGACACATATGCAATCGTATATCGGGGTTCTTACAAGAACTAAGACTCTAATTTCTTATGCTTCAAGGAAGAAAGTTCCAAAAGAAAGGAAAAATAAGATTTGAGAGTGTGTGAAGGTATAAAATTCTAACTCACTAGGTATTAATTTGTTACTGTATATGCAAACTTAGTTACTTAAAAATGTATATCTTTGAGTATTAATTTATTAATACTTACTCTTATAGATGGCATTCGATGTACCTCCATCAGCTAAAAAGATGGTGTTAAAATCTACGTCCAGAAGTGGAGGGAATTTAAAATCCGTTTAACAACTGACTATATCCTTCCTTATTGTGAACAACATGAGGTGCTAGAGTATCTTCCAGCTGATTACTCTTTCATTGAGAAGGCTCATTGGGACATGTTTGTTGTTGCGCGGACATCCACTGAATTTTTTGTATGTTATTTTTCGCATTGTTTATAAAATTATCCAATATTATGATTATTTACCATTACATCGTTGTTGCTAACATTTTAGTACTTTTATACAGGAACTTCACAATAATCAGACAAAGATAAGGGAATTAAATTCGTATCATCACCGTTTATCTCACAAAGGTTATGCTAATCTAGAAGAAGAACTGGTTAGTGATCACAAAACCTTTGTTACTTCATGTTCTAATACATTATCTGAAATCTTTACTCTTCCCAAATTTGTTTCCATGTATAGTCGGCAGGTGATCCTACCATAGAGATAGATCGGTCAGAAACTTGGGTCAAAGCTCGAAAGGATAAAGATGGAAATTTTTTAGGAGAAGATGAAAAAGGCGGTTAGTGAAGGGGAAGTGATAGTAGAAGGTGTTATTGAAGTGTTGACTAAGGTGTTGGGTAACCCAGAGGTGAGGAAACGAAGGTCGAGTTTACCATTAAAGAAGTTGTTCTGCCAGTTGTGGGTATGGAGTGGCAGCTGGTAGTTGGATCCCCCAAAAATATTGTTACTTTTGCAACAATGGAAACTGATGCTGAAGGATGCGAATAAACTCTTCACGGGGTGCCACTAACGAAAGAAAATGCACGAGTGTCAATCACTCGTGTAATCCAGGGAGATGCTAAGATTCATTTCCCAGTTAAAGATGAAATCCAAAATGTGGAAAAAGCTTTTGGATCATTTGTACCATGGCCGACGGTCCTTATACTTGATATGAATCCAAGTGCTGGAAGTGCACCAATAGTGATAAGTACTCTGGATCAAGTGATACATAATGTGAAGGTTATATTTTCTCTAATCCTTAAAATCACTTGAATATATATTGCATTAGGTTAAAATCACTTTCTATTTATTTACTTATTTTATCATGTAAGTTTATATTCTTAGTTTTATCTTAAATTCATTTTTAGGGAGGCAAGAAAAATGTTGGCAAGAAGTGGAAGAATGTGAAAGACTGTGGTTTAGAATATGTGGTAGAAATGGGTGTAGATTACCACTCTGACTTGAAACGTTTATGGATGTGGGCAAAGGATGTTATGACTGGTGGCGGGACAACCCATTTTCAGCTATGCCCAGATACTTTTGGATCAACCAAAAAGAAGGTTCTATTTTTATCAGATGTGTACGCTTTGTGCTCTAGAGGTGAAATTTTAGGCTCGATCATTTGTATCTACATTCGGTATGTATTAAGATTTGAACTAAATTTAGCTTAAAAGCACAATTTCTATTTATTTACCTAGCACATCTACTTTGTTTAGTATGTGTATATGTGCTGACGAGTATATAAATTTCATAGTTCATTACAAGAAAATTTGAAAAGGAACAAGATGACTAGCATGATAGCGTTTGTGGATCCTGACATCATAGGGGCCAATGGTTGTGATTCTGCTGAAGATAGGTCGCGTGTCATTGCTACTAGATTCAAGAATTCTATAAAAGGGCAATATTTTCTCTTGCCATATAACCATGCATGAGTATTCATTTTTTAATTTCCTGCAGTTTATACTATTAATAACCTAGACAATTAAATATGCATAATATCGTTCTATTTTCCTGAATGGATAAAAATTGCACCATTTAATTTATTGAATTATTTGTTATAATTTATAATAATATCTATGTTCATGATTTGGTAGGAACCACTAGGTGTTGAGTGTTGTTAATCCTGATGCTCAAATAGTTTACCACTTGGACCCCTTGAAACGTAGAATTGCAAGTGCTAAGTGGATTGGAGTGATTGATAGGTGAGAGTACACCAACAGACCTTTATGTATTTAGCAATTCACTTTATAATTTAAGAATATTGTGTTAATGTTGATTTATAATATATTTGTTGAAGTGCTACTAAGCTTTATAAGGAGAAGATGAAGAGGTGTTTAAAGAACAAAATAATATGGAAGAATCTAGCAGTATGAGGTTTATTCATAACATATATTTTATCATTTTTTTAAATTTAGACGAATATAGGCATGTAATTATTTTTTTTATATAATTGTTAGGGAGTTCATGTCCAGAGTGGAAGTGTGGACTATGGTTTGTTTATGATGTTATACATGAAGGAAATAAGTGAAGATAAGGATTTTGAGTTTTGCTTAAAGGTAAATATTGAAATACTCTTATTTTTTGTGTGAACCTCGTGTTTTATGTATTTTATTTTGAAATATTCTAACTTGCACTACACTTGTTTCATTTTTCAGTGGATTAGAAGGACTAACTTGACTTACATTGAAGCTGATATCAATGAAGTTAAGAATGAATGGGCAAAGTTCTTCTTGAAGCACTACACTTGTTAAGTGGTTTAATATTCACTATTCGTTTATGTCCTATCAAACTTCATTCCACTGGTAGATATTTTGGGTATATTTTTGGTCATTTATCTGTTGTGGAACCAATTCATCCAAAAATATGTTATTGTCATGTTCGACGAAGTTGTCTTTTGTTTGGTCGATCGAATGGTATTATTTTGTGGATGTCTTGATGGATAATATGTTGGATGAATTGGTTCGATGAATGGTGAATATTAGTTTGTTTAGTAATGGAATATTGAATGTTAGCTTGTTTGGGAAATGACAATGTATTGGATTATTGGCGGTTAAATTTTATGGTTTATTCGTTTCATTTAGTAATATTTTTTTCATAACGTAAATTAAACTAGTGCTTAATGTGTGATTAGCCAATAGTTTCCTAATAACTAAACCATTATTTAGAAAATGAAACATTTGTATATGTTCTTTCTCACAATAGCTTTTTAATAAAAAAAAATATTGTAAAACTGAGTTCCTTATCAAGTAAACCACTGTAGGAGAAAATACACACAATGATCTAAAAATATAACCCTTGTACTCATTTTTTCTTACAACTATTTTTAAACAACAATAGCTTTGTAAAACTAAGCTATTGTATGGAAAAAATATAGACAATGATCTAAAAACGGAACTATTGTACACATTGTTTCTCACAACTATTTTTAAATAATGAAAACCTTCTATAACAAAGTTGTACACGATGGTTCTCTAATTAATAAACCATTGTAGGAGTAATATACAAACAATTATCCAAAAAAGAAACCATTGTAATAATTATCTCTCACAACATTTTTCAAACACTAAAAGCTTTATAAATCTATAACCTACATAATGGTTCTCTAATAAGAAATCCATTGTAGGATATCATACATATAACATACATAAAATGATCTATCAATGAAATCATTGTCTGAAACACTTCTCGCAATTCTTTCCAAACACCAAAATTATTGTTACAAGCCTCTCATAACAACAGTTTATACATTTACAAATAATTGTATATAAATACGAAATACAACATTTTGTAGAATCAATCTGTTATCTTATTGATTTCTAACAACAGATTAAAACAACAAAACACTGGAAAATCTTAAAGTGTGACAATGGTTTGTAAACTGAACTATTATTGTTAGTAAGGATTGAACAACATTTTTTAACAACCTGTCTATTGCAGTTTAAGCCACCAGACAACGATTGCGCACCGTTGTGTGATCCGTGTATCAGACGGCGTCTAAATATTCAACGGTTTTCCTGGGTATTAGACAAGGGGAAAAATGCTTGTATGAAGCTATTTTTCTTGTATTGGTAATTCTAAGTGTCATTAGTGGTCACAAGAATAATGTTGTGATAGAAAATTCAATATTGATTGATCATGCATCAGAAAGAATAAGACCTCAACAAATAAGGAGTTCAAGTTGAAAACTGTCTCTAAGAGAAATAACCTGTAGAGAAGTCTAAAAATGAAGTGGTAGAGAAATCTCAACAAGGTGTATAGCAAAGTCAGATTGAATCATTCGAGAAGTCAAGAAACTGCATCTAATCAAGAAATTAAGTTTGTAGAGAAGTCTTGGTAAAGAAGTGTGTTATTCAGTTGTTCGAGAAGTCCAGGATGATCATATCGAGAAGTTAGTAAATCAAGTGATCGAGAAGTCTCAAAACTAGTGTGATCGAGAAGTCTCAAGACCAGTCTTTCTTCTGCATTTGGGGACTACTATGACGTAACGCTTCTTTTTTCCATGTTCTATTCTCAGGGGGGAGAACCTACTCGCATATTTCCCAATATGTATTAACTACCCATTTTAGGTGCTACTACACTCGACTTCCAGCTTCTTACATGGAAGGGTCCAGTCCGAAAGAAGAGGAAATTGAGTAATTCCAGAAGGAAAAGAGAAGCGGGTGGGCGAAGTGCGATAAATAGTGGGTACGTTAAATCCCTCGTTTGATCAAATAATTTTTACTGATATCTAGTAGTCTCAAGGAGTAACTAATCGAAAAGCTTCAAAGAAGTCGTTGATCTAGAAGTCTTAAGGAGTAACTAAACGAGAAGTTTCAAAGAAGTAACTAATCGAGAAGTCTCAAGGAATTACCAATCGAGAAGTCCACATCATGACTTCTCGAGAAGTTAGAAATATCAAGTAAGAAATTGACTACTTCAAATAAGCTAATTTCAAGGAGATATAATTTAAAAACAGACAAGTAATAAAAGCATTATCATGATCAGGGTCAGTCAAACCTCTGAGTGATAATGACAAGTCTACAAGGAAGCTTGAGGAGAGAATAGAGACAAATGACAGAAGATGGAATGCATGAGCGATATGTAACATACCACATCGAATAGAAAGTGTGTGTTTGGGCCCCTTATAAGGACAAGTCAACAACTAACGTATACCAAAAATTGTTAGCTTTTATGGGTTAACCTGTGGTGGGATATTGGGCCCGGTATGCATTCAATTATGGGCTTAATTGTTATAAATGGTATCAGAGCCAGGTTTTGATCTTAGGACATGTGGGTTATGAGCCCACCATGCTTCAACATCTTAGATTTAGAGTAGAATGGTTGTTGACTCGTCATTGTTAGCTGTACTTTTTTAATAGTTATCTTTGTAGTTGAGTTTGTATTAATAAATCGTGTTGTCTCGTATTTTAGATTTGCTCAAATTAATAACCCGAAAAAGGGCGGGCTCTTACAAGTATGGTATTCAAAGTCAACTCTTGAAAATTTGATTTATCAAGTTATCAGTGTTGGGGACACGAAGGCTGGTGTTATTATCTCACAATGGACAAAGGTCTAGAGGTGGGGACACAAAGCTAGCCGGTATTTTTCGACAATGGCTAGAGAGGTACGATATGGGCTTATGGGTTATATGTTAGACCTGACTCATTAGAAATTTAAATGGGCGAGTTTGTAACACTTTAGTCCCACATCGAGTAGGTTGGGATAACTTTTCAGTATTTAAGTAAAAGTACTACTATGTGCACCAATAAATCATGATCTTTTGGGGGCATATGGTAGGCTTGTGGATTATCCAAGTTGTTGCATTTGTTCTAGTTTACTTTGGCTTATTTCGGATTCGGAAGTGGGACTTGACCCGATTTTTGAAAAAGACTCGGGATTTGACCCGGGTTTTCACACTATAGATTGTTAAATCAAAGGATTTACCTAGAAATAGATTATGTAAAATGTAAAGTTGTTTTTGTCTGTTTCTAGTTATAGTAACTAGGTTTGTAGAGCATGTGAAAATGAGACATGTTGTCTATTTAGCTAATGCACAGCTTCAAAAGACAAGTAAATTGTAACATTTGATTCATTCCCTTGTTTCAAATTCATGTTTAACTACTAAGTGTCAATCAAACAAAAAGCAAAAAGAATTCAACTTGTACATTCACTTATGGCTTTGCATAAGTTTCTTATAACTCATTCCTAACAATTATGTATAGATCAATTCCTACATAAAATTTATTATATTATATTAAATCAATATTATTGGATACTGGATATCAAATTAAGATTATGGATATTATCGAAACCTATATATGGATATCATCAAAAATATACTTTTATTATTTTTTTGCATTTGTATTGGGTTAATTATGGTGTTATTTTTTAATATTATTATTTTTTTTCCAAATTTATTTTATAATAGTTTATAAAATATTTAATAGGCAACCCAAAAATTAAATAAAATGAACAAATATATTATAGTTTTGGTATAAAATTACATATAATCTGTTTTTGAGTACGTTTTTTAAAGTAACGTTTTTAATCTTTAAACTTCTTTAAAGTAATACGACATTTGAATCAATTTTTTTTAATTTTGTTTGATACTTTAGTGATAACTGGATATTTTATTATTTTGTTACTCTCTCTATTTAAAATATCTACCTCTTGACTTTTTGACACACACTTTAAGGTGTTTTGACCGTACGTATAGTTAGAAGTGTTATTTTTAAAATTTTATTTTTGTGAATCATAATATTAAATAAATACTTTTATTCACAAAAAGAAAATTTTAAAAATAACATTTCTAACTACGCCGCTGTCAAAGTATCTTAAAGTGTGTGCCAAAGAGTCAAGAAGCAATATTTTGAAACGGCGGGAGTAATAAATACATATATATTAATTAATTTAAATGCACACAAATAAATTATGATATGTTTAAATTTTAGTGTAAATCTGACCCAAAAAAAAAATTTAGTGTAAATTGTAATATATTCGTACTATGATCATCAACTCATCTTTGTCATTAAAGTAAAGTTTGCATGATATCTTACGGTGACAAAGTGATATCAAGCTCATAAAGATGCACAAAACGGGTTTAAAGAGATTAGAGATCGATAAAAAATGTGACTAATTAAAAAGTTAGCACATGATCACACATAACAGTATAATAACGTACAATCTCCATAATAATGGTCATGAAATCAACATTTTATTAGAATTATATAGATCTGCCTGTAATATGTAATATTGCTAGCCAACAATATATATAAATATTGGCACAAAGATGAGTACTTTAATTCATTAGGGTTTAGCTTCTTCCACAACGCCTTTGTATCCAGGGAAACCTTTAGAGCCAAGACAACACTCTGGAATTCGAGGACAGCAATTTCCATTAGCAATAGCCTGAGAAGCTCCCATGAAAACCACAAGGGCCATAACTATCACCTTCACCAACTTGACTGCATACATTATTTTGCCTTCCATTTGCAGAGGTGATAGACAAGCACTCTATTTTTCGTTCACTGTATTTAATTTGTATACTTATTTCTTGTTTCAGAGTCTGTCAATTTATAGATATATTTTGTGGCATAGATAAGGAAATACATAGGGACTTTAATTAGAAGATTTCAGAATCATCTATTAGAGGTAAAGTAACATTTCAAGAAATTAATCGAGAGATTTTGAAGATTCTAATATCGGGATGTTACAATTTTTCTACATCAAAATTGATACTGCACATATATACGAATATACGAATACCATATGCATTGCATTGCATTGTATTAATTTGAATATGCATAATAATTATTCATAACTACGCTCTAAATCAATACAGATCGATAACTCTGCTGCATACACTGACCATTAGTATTAAAAAAAGAAAAATGCTAGAGACCCCAAAAATTATTCCAAAATTTGTACCAAATGTTGAGTTTTCATCTGTGTAATTGGTAACTTTTCTATAATAATATGAGACTATGTGCATACATATAGGAATTAAAACAAGTCATATGTCATGTCACATTATTTAAGAAAACATTTGGGACAATATTTGGGATGTCTAGCATTTCTCTTAAAAAAACTGTGCCAAATATTGGTATACTATTATAAAAAATAATTGATGTTTGATTTTTTAGCAAGTTAAAAATAAAAGACAAACGTCAAATACTTTCAAAATAGAGGGAATAGTTAGGACATTTTCATCTAAAAATTATAGATGGTACCTAATTACATTTTATGGGTCAAACTTTTTAGCGTGAGAACCGTGAAAACTTTTACTGAATTCTACGGAACCATAATAAAAAAATGTTAAAAATGAAAAAATAGTGCATAACCAGAATTTTATTTATAAAACTATAATAAAAAATTTATCTAAACATTTTTTTTGAAGGTAAGAACTTATATAAAGAGTCCCTTGAAGATACTCTAACTCAGCTAAATTTAAAACCAAAAATTAAACTTTTAATAAATCAAAATTTAAAACTAAAGGTTAAACCTTTAATAAACCAGGGAATAGTTTATAATTTAGAGAATAAAGTTTTCAGGAAAATTACCTAATATGTTAGTATTTTTTAGTTTGGGTTTTCTTGTAATTATATATAATTCTCTGTAATTACAATAACACCCTCGTTTATTTATATTTTAACCTCGGGAAAGTTGCGTGAGGTAATCTCAGGAACATTAATCTCGTTAATTTATTATCCAAGTTAGTGAGCTCAAACTGAAGTAGTAAGTTCATCTAAATTAAATCGAACTGAACCAGTCTTGTGGCTCTTGAGCTCATAATAGNAAATTTGTACCAAATGTTGAGTTTTCATCTGTGTAATTGGTAACTTTTCTATAATAATATGAGACTATGTGCATACATATAGGAATTAAAACAAGTCATATGTCATGTCACATTATTTAAGAAAACATTTGGGACAATATTTGGGATGTCTAGCATTTCTCTTAAAAAAACTGTGCCAAATATTGGTATACTATTATAAAAAATAATTGATGTTTGATTTTTTAGCAAGTTAAAAATAAAAGACAAACGTCAAATACTTTCAAAATAGAGGGAATAGTTAGGACATTTTCATCTAAAAATTATAGATGGTACCTAATTACATTTTATGGGTCAAACTTTTTAGCGTGAGAACCGTGAAAACTTTTACTGAATTCTACGGAACCATAATAAAAAAATGTTAAAAATGAAAAAATAGTGCATAACCAGAATTTTATTTATAAAACTATAATAAAAAATTTATCTAAACATTTTTTTTGAAGGTAAGAACTTATATAAAGAGTCCCTTGAAGATACTCTAACTCAGCTAAATTTAAAACCAAAAATTAAACTTTTAATAAATCAAAATTTAAAACTAAAGGTTAAACCTTTAATAAACCAGGGAATAGTTTATAATTTAGAGAATAAAGTTTTCAGGAAAATTACCTAATATGTTAGTATTTTTTAGTTTGGGTTTTCTTGTAATTATATATAATTCTCTGTAATTACAATAACACCCTCGTTTATTTATATTTTAACCTCGGGAAAGTTGCGTGAGGTAATCTCAGGAACATTAATCTCGTTAATTTATTATCCAAGTTAGTGAGCTCAAACTGAAGTAGTAAGTTCATCTAAATTAAATCGAACTGAACCAGTCTTGTGGCTCTTGAGCTCATAATAGAATCCTAGGTCTAAAGGTTTCGTTTAGAAAGTGTTGGGATCACATTGACTTGCTTTTCTCTGATATGGTCCAGATAGGGGAAGTTAGAACTTGGAAGTCTACAACCTGGATATAGCTGTGTTCATATTAAAGTGCAAACAACGATTATGCAACCTGCAGTACTGCTAACACTTCCAACTGCTCAAAAGCGTGTCTCTTACTATATCCTAGATTAACTCCTCCATAGAACACTTCATCTACAGAGGCACAGAGCATACAAATATTACCGTGACACACACAAATCTTGATATTTTTTTCACCAAGACCAGGACTGTTGCAACATCAGTGTTATGACTAATAAAATGTAAACAAGAACAATCTATACACAGAGTATCTACTCATTATATTAACTGCAGTTACTGATTCAGATGCTATGTAAAGGAATTTTCTGGGATTACAAGTTGAACATATCAGCTACACTTTTTTTCAGTATCTAAGTTGCAGAACAAGGAGACAAAAAACCTTTAGATCTATGCAAAAGTGGAGGAAATGACATACCATACCACCACTGATGGAAAATATCCTACAGTCAGTTTAAGTCGAAACTATTTCTTTGTTTTAATATAATTGTCTGGAAAGGAAGAACTCATAGTCAGGTTGCCTATTTACGATTGTCTCATTTCCTCTTGTTACAGGAGCTCTAGCCATTAGAGATGCTGTCTGCTCTAGTGTCCTCAACCGCTCTTTCAATATTCTAGCAGGCTCCGAGTTCAAAACATCTTCAGAGTGCCTTGGCTGGAACCAACATTCTCCCTATGAAAAATAAGTTGATATCATTTACTAAGAAAGTATAAAAAAATGGTATATCAAGTCTGAGCCCTAAAATAATCAATTTATGTGTCATGCCAACAAAAATATATACTTAGAGGGTTTTGCCTAATGCAGGCATAAAAGGCGTTCAAGTTCAAACAGTGATGAAACCAAGAACAATGCAAATTTGGAAACTAATTGCTATATAGTTTATCTTGAGAGTATATTCACAGATTTTTTACGAAGGAAATTACATAATCTTCCTTGCAGCATCTAACTATCTAAGAGATATACTTGAGCAGCATAAATTCATTACATTGGTCTACTAAAATTATCTTGTTTTCATATCATTAGACGACTATCATATTTATAATATCAGTTAGTCTTGGTCAAAGCACATATAAATTGCCGTAGCATTGGTCATCAAATTTCGGCAGCATGCATAACAGGGATATCATAATATCTGTTGTCAGTACACAGTAGTATGTTGCAGCTATCTGATCATTGTAACCTTATGAACTCAACGGTGGAAAAACTATATGTGCATTAATGTTTAGTTTGTATGATGCTGCTCCCAGTCACCACATTGTCAATTCATGGGCATGGAGTTTCTAAAAACAATGAGCTTATACTACCAATGTATATTCATGTTTCTGCAA
>QRFB01004289.1:0-41550 GCA_008931105.1 Oenanthe javanica | reverse complement strand
TTATATATATATATATATATATATATATATATATATATATATATATATATATATATATATATATATATTGAGCTACTCTAATGAGAACTTTCTTATAATGAGAACTAAGAACTGAAAACAGAATCACTAAATTTGTATAGAAATCACCAAACTTTAATACATATATAAATATAGATTTTTAATTCTTTATATTATTTAAATCAAAAACATAATGTCCATGTCACTGCTTAACTACTACCACATGTTATTACTACTCCATTAGCGCCGAGCCACCAACCATTACGACAACCACCACAACCACAAAATTATCATTAAAGCATCACCAACAATTTTACTACTTACAAAATCACCAAATTTATCATCACTACCACCAACTACATTTTTAGGAAATTCAATAAAATATCAAAATCCAAGCGTGAACGGCGTGTGTGTATATATGATCGGAGTTGTTGACGGATGATGAACGGCGATGAGACAGTGGTATAACAAAATTGTCGATGCTGTGAGGTGGGTGGAGGAAATGGATGAAAAAGAGAGAAAAGGAAGAGAGAAAAAAACAGATCTGGATTTGGGTGGGGGATAGTGAGAGAATATAATTAATTGAGTGGTTAAATTCTAATTAAATTTAAAAAAATTAATGGATGTGATTGAGTCTAAATTCTAATTTTAAAGGAGGTTCTCATTTGAGTATCTGCACACACACACACACACACACACACATATATATATATATATATATATATATATATATATATATATATATATATATATATATATATATATAAGTAGGGATCTAGGGAAAACTTTTTTGATAGAAAACTTAGAGTATTCATCTCAGCCATTGATTAATGTAATTAATAATTACATGATCTGCATTGATTCATGTAATTGATTCATCTCAGCCATTGATTCATGTATCGTATATAAATAATTGATTCAGTCAATATTAACCGTTAGATTATTTACAAATCAATGGCTGACAAAAGTACCTTAAGTTTTTTTCAAAATATGTTTTTCTTTTGAGCCTTCCCATATATATATATATATTGTTATTCCAATAGATAACAACTTTGTGTAAAAACTAGAAACTAACCTTATTTCCTCCGTTTTTAATTTGATTTTTTCGTTAATTGACGAACTTTTTTTCAAATATAACTTCGCCACATTTTTTTCTCTCCCAACGATCCATTTGCATGCCTTATGTGCTATATTCCGGTGACTCCAAAATTAATCACAAATTTATATTACATTTGTTAACAAATCGACATGCAATCACTAATTTATATTAGATAAATCATAAATTTGTAATATAAAAATTACTAATTTATATTATAAGAATCACCAAAGTCACCAGGTTTGTTAAATAAATATATATGGAGATCGGCGGAAAAATGGAAGTCGCTGAAATACAGCACATATATTATGCAAACTAATCATCGGGTATAGAAATAATACGGAAGGTATGATTCTTTCAGGGAGTGGTTGGTGCGTTAGAAAATAAAAAGAAAAGGGGGCTCCTACTACGGAAATTAAGAAGAAAAAAAAAAGAATAAGGATCAAGAAGTTCTCGAAAAATTTTTATATTCCTATAAGAAGTTAGTTCAGGGACAAGTAGAATCTATTCATCACATTATTCGAGGAAATTTCTTGAATCTATATTTATGTCGAATTGATAGGTGTACATGTATCAATCAAACGAATTTCGATGGTAAAAAATGTGGTAATGTTAGATTTGAAAAAAGGTTTAACCAATTGGCGGGAAAAATCAAATTTAAAACAGAAGGGATTAGATGAGATTGTGTATAAGAGGGTTTATTTTAATTATGTTTAAATTAGATCAAATATGTGTTTTAGATTAAATATGTGGATTAGTTTCTATTTTCTGGATTTGAAAGAGAACTAATCGGTTCTAATTTGAACATACGGGTACTGATAGAAAGTGTTATTCTAGTTCTTCTAATTTGGAGTAAAGTTTGTGTTTTGATAAATAATACGTGTTTAGCTGTATATATAATATTCCGGTTGATTTTTAGTTCATTATGCAAGTCACACTTCAGCCACTAGACATGCTACCAACTTTGTGTTAACATATATTACTAGTATATTATTTTAATTTGTGAGATGACATGACACATGTTTATTATTTTCGAGACTAAATTATTTTCATTTAAATTATTTAATCTTATAGATTGGTTATTTTAAATTATTATAACAAAACATTTGAAGAAATGATGATTGTCCTGTTTTTAAATGTGTTGATTAGGACAACAATATTTTATAAATGTACTTTTGTTACATTTCCTTTTTATTAAATTCATTTCTTATTAAAATTTTAAATTTATTAGAGAGAGAGTAGAGATCTAGAAAAAACTTTTTTGATAGAAAATTTAGAGTATTCATCTCAGTCATTGATTCATGTAATTAATAATTACATGATCTGCATTGATTCATGTAATTGATTCATCTCAGCCATTGATTCATGTATCGTATATAAATAATTGATTCAGTCAATATTAACCGTTAGATTATTTATAAATCAATGGCTGACAAAAGTACTTTAAGTTTTCTTCAAAATATGATTTTCTTTTGAGTCTTCCTCTATATATATACTTTCCAGTTTGTAATAAAATTAATAATAATATTAATTACATGAATCAATGGCTGAGTTTTCTATCAAAATAGTTTTCCCTGGATCACTTCTCATATATATATATATATATATATATAACTATTAAATTAGAATATTAGTTTTCTTTTCAGTTTTTTGACATTTATTTACATCATTTAATTATATATGTTACTATTATAATGAACGGTGTAGATGATGGTCTCTAAGTTTCCTGTCTAAAAAATTTTTTCTAGATCCCTGCTCTCTCTCTATATATATATAGGGGAATGCTGAAAAAAAAATCAATATTTTGGAGAAAATTAAAGTACTTTTATCAACCGTTGATTTCTAATTGATCTGATAGTTCATATTAAATTAGACTATTAAATTAGAATATTAGTTTCCTTTTCAGTTGTTTAACATTTATTTAGATTATCATCTTCTCTAAGTTTCCTTTTTAAAAAGTTTTCGGAAATCACTGCGCGCTCTCTCTCTCGGTATATATATATAATATACTCCGTATATATATAACACCATTATTTCATCGATTGTGGTGACACATTGTAGGCCTTGTTGTTTTTCTTAGCTGAGAAGTTTGGATCAACGACGACGAACCCGATTTGCTTTCAACTTTCCTCCAATCCAATCATCTCTTAATAACTACAAACCCTAATTGCAACGGTTAGATTTTCTGTTTGTTCATTTCTTATATATATATATATATTCTTTGCTTTGTTTTTCTTTTCAATTTAAATACACACAATTATATTAATTACTGTAATATCTTGATAATAATCTCAGTTATGAAATGAACTCCAATTCTAAATCTAGTAAAGGATCAGCATCAGCTCATCTTTCTAGGCCGAGACTTTTTAAGGTTAGGAAACACACACCAGCACCAGCTCCCCCCTCACACACTAATCCCGGTTTTAATCCGTTTTCCCACTCGCAAATGACTAGTGGTTTGAATCCGATGTTTGTTTTCGGAGCGAGTTCTGGGGGAATAAAACATGATCCACTTGTCGATAATATTAGGAATATGGATATTTCAGATGGTAATGATGTTAGTAAGGGAGTGCTTGTGATTGAAACTGGCGGTAAAATGAATAGTCGCAGTAGGGATAATGTGGAACGATCGTTATTTGGTTCTGGTTTGGTGGATGAGCTTCCGGATCAGATAAGTGAACTGAATATTAAAGACTCTGATGTGAGCAACACGAGTGGTGAGTCGAAGAATGTACTTCCCGATATGTTTAATAAACTGAATATTAAAGGCTCTGTGGTATCGGATATTAAGCCGGCATCCTCGTCTCCTGGAATGCATTTTCGACCAACTATGAATTCTTTAAACGCTTCTTCTGTGTCTGTGGGTATGCACGGAGAGACGGTTAATTTTAATGTTTCTAATCAACCAGACGAAATAACAACACCGTATATAGAGTTCAAAAGTCCAAACCTAAAAAAATATTTGGTTTCGGGGTTACGAGAACCAAGAGGGGATGCTACCAAAGTAGCTAAATTGAAAAAGAAGAAGAGGAATTTGAGGAAGCCAACTGCGGATCATTTGATGCGTGATGAAGAATATGTTTTCGGACAAGGAAGTTCTCGTGAAACTTGCGAATCTTCGGAAGCATACTCGCCGATGGATGTCTCTCCATATCAAGAAACCGTCGCGGAAAACTACTCTAGAGAAACTTCAGTGACGTCAGATGAGGTTTTATATCCCGATGACAGTTACACGTCAAGTGAATCTCATCCAACAGTCTCCATTAATGCAATAGATGAAGATCTGGCTGCTGCAACAAATCGATTGAATATCAATAAAAATAATACTAGTTATGCAGGATTTGGTTACGAAGCTGAAGGTCCATCAGAGGAGTCCATTTCAGGAGCCGAGACTGAGAGTTTTAAGTCTGCGGCTGAACAGTTGGAATATAGCAGTGATACCTTTGTTACTGCAGGTGATACTGAACTAAGTTCATGTTCATCATTGGAGAGGCAGGAGGTCGATGGAAAGACGCAATTTCATTTTTCTTCAAGTATTGAAGATACTGGAAGCAGCAGCTTCACCTTTGCTGCATCTTCCTCTAATCAAGCTTCATCATCGGCTGACACACGTCACTACAAAAAGAAACATAAATTGAAAGTGGGCAATGATACTTATAGTTCTTTTGTAAATGACAATGTTCCCCTTGAATCGTCCACTTTGCCATTTTTCCCGATTTCTGTAACATCTTCCAGCCTGTCCTCTAGGCAGGGTAAGGGTGATGAATCGAAATTATTTGGAAAAAGTGAGAATAAGTTTGAACTAATCAAGGAACAGGAGGTGAAGCAAGTAAATTTCTCTTCTGCTACAAGCATCGCAGCAAAAGAAGCCTGTGAGAAGTGGCGCTTAAGGTTTAATCTCTGCTTGATAGAAACTTATACTTTTATATCAGATTTCAGTTTCATGCTTGTGTAATTATTCATTTAATCTGTCAAGATCTAATAGTCAGTTATGTACTGGTCATAGTAAATTCCCCATATAAATATATATGTGATTACAGACATCGCGAACTTGTCGTAGCAAATAATGCTAATCTTGTGGTATTTCAGGGGAAACCAGGCCTATGCAAATGGAGATCTGTTGAAGGCAGAAGACTGTTACACAAAAGGCGTGAACTGTGTGTCAAAAAGTGAGACGTCTAAAAGTTGTATTACTGCATTGGTGCTTTGCTATAGCAACCGTGCAGCAACACTCATGTGTTCTGGAAGAATGAGAGAAGCACTGCAAGACTGTATGATTGCTGCTGACCTAGATCCCAGCTTTCTTAGGGTGCAACTTCGAGCTGCAAAGTAAATTTTTCTTTCTATAGTTAATCATCTTCCGGGTTTCTGGTTATCTGACACTGAATGCAGTTATATGTCTTTATTATATATAGTCAAAATAGCCTTCTGTGGGTTATTAGAAGTTACTGGCCAAAAACACAATAGACAAGGATGTCTTGAATTGATTTGATGATTAGTTGTTAAATTTAGTATCAAATTATTATTATAATATAGTTTCTAAATATTTCCTCTTATCTGTCCATATGTATACTTACACACAGTAGTATAATATATTTAAATTTTGTAAGACAACCAAACACATTTTGTTATGAAGTTGAAATAGATTTATATTTACAAGATATCACTAACAAACTAAATGATTTGAATTGTTAATAAATTAATTCTAAATATGTGTATATTATTTATATAGTTTTCATGTTTTTTTAATTTTCATGTCGCACAGTAGTCATCAATATTATTTTATATATGCATGTACATATATTATTTTACATACTTATATCCTAGATGGTTGTTTATGTGCGTACTCTAGTAGGTGTGGTCCAGGAATAATTATTCCTGGACCACACCTACTAGGTTATGTGTTTGTATTAGGAAGGTAAATTAGAAATATTTGGTGTAGTTTGTTGTACCCTACTGAATTGAAGTCATTACAACCGACCAAACTGTGTGTACCTTAAGCTATGTATTATTGTACATTAAGCTTATATGTTTGTTCGACAATAAATAACTTTGCAAAATCTGTAAGGATTTCTGTACGAGAAATAAGTTTCCCCCATTTCTCATATATAGGTATAGATTGTGATTGGGAAATTAAAAACACCTTCTGACCAGACTTGTCTTTTGCAGATTTGAAGTCAGTTAATAGGAGAGTATGAAAGAGAAATACAGAAATAGCATTGATTTTTGCTTACATGAACACCTAGACCATTCCACTTGGGACGGCCTCCATATGATTACATGTCTGTAATACTCAGCATGTATATAATTATTATAATAAATGCAACACACTAAAGATAACAATATGCTCCCTGTTTTGAAGACTAACTTGAACACTTTTCCCTTTTGCATAGTTCCGGTATGATCCAACACCTTAAGACCGCCAGCCCTTTTTACACAGTAAGCTTTAAACTCCTTCACTTTTTTGCAAGCCACTGTATGCTCTAAGGAGTAAGTACCCGCATCTTATCTTTTACAGTTATGCAACACCTTGTGGACCTTTTTCTATAGTATTTCTAAGCATATAAGTCTCAAAAACTCTCTATCTGTCTCTTAAACAAATATGATATAGCAGTTTGACAAGAGCGGCAGCTATAGTAGATGTACAGAGATTTGAGATAGAAATTTAGGAATCTACAAAATAACAGAGGGTTCAGGAAGAAGTGAACAAAGAGATTTAGAAATCAGAGAGAGAACATATACTAGATAGTTGAAGATCAAAATTCGAGAATGAGAGGAAGAACGGCACCCTAAATTAATGACAAGTCAAAAGTGACTATTAAGGTAGTAGTTATAGGATCTCACTAATTAACTAGAAAGAAGTTAGTGAGACTCTTTCAATAGACCAGAGGTTTGAGAAATAATGTTACCATTCACTATTTGTGTAAAGGTATAATATTGACGTGTTTGTCATTCAATTTAACGTTTTAAGGGTGTCAAATTCTGTATAAAATAAATAACCCATTGCATAGAATTTATTGTGATACTGAGATATATATGTCTGAGGTAATGCCTTACATTTTGTATTTTATTTTATATTGTAAGTACATCTTTGTCAATTTATTTATTATTATTTTGCACTGTATGTTTGTTATATTTTATTTTATATTGTAAGTACATATTATGTCTTAATATGTGGTAGGATTACGGATACAGTAACATATGCAAATTTCTAGGGTATGCTTAGTTGGCACTTTATCTGGTAGTGTAGTATGCTATAAGACAACCTATAATATCTTATTTAATATGCAATAGATCAATTAATATGTATATGTGCACACACTCATGTATATAATTAAAACACATAATGTGCACACTGCACATGTAAAATTTACATGTGTATGTTAGCTTTATCTGTTATAAATACGTGTGGTATGCACTATGTAAAAGTGGGCTGTTCTACATACCTGCTAGGAGTTACAATTTGAATATGTATGTGTGTGTATATATATATATAATGGTTTCACTTAATATATAGTGTGTATTATGCTAGAGTTGTAGGTGCACAAGTACTGGTACACATTTTATGAGGTTAACAAAAAATATATTATAACACTACATGCTACATACACTATCTTTTTGGTTATAAAATTATGGACAGCTTTCTGACGCAAGACCATGAAACTGTAAATCTGGATAGGAAGATTTGATTGAAGGGTCCAGGTTCAAAGCTTTCTTGAAAGAAATGCAGTTTCAATTAATAGTGTTTAGCGGGGAGAGTAGATTCCCTCTGTAAAGGAAGCTAAATGCAGAGGGCTGGAAAGACATTTGCTCTTTACAGAGTTTGGTTTTCTATTCTAAGTATGTCGAGTATAACCGTGATGCTCGTTTACAAATTGGTTGATGTTATAAGGTTTATCTGTTGAGTGAAATCTACCAGTACTCATCTATCTATGTAGAAAGCTTGTTTAACACTTAGTGGTAATCCAATTCTTTACATATAACTAATTTTATTATGATTATTTACAGTTGGATAAATTCATGTGCTAGCAGTAGTCGGTTACTAACATCAGGATCTCTTTCGTTGTAGCTGTTATCTAGCCCTAGGGGAAGCAGATATTGCATCGATTCATTTCACGAAATGCTTGCAAGCAGGAAATGGTGCTTGCCTGGACACCAAACATCTAGCAGAAGCCTCGGAGGGACTGGATAAAGCAAAGGTATAGCTATCAGTAATTTCTTAATCAGCCAGATTCTATCTGTTTTGTCCTTTTTCATGTATTTTATTCTGGAATTTGTTTTTATAATCTCGGTCAGAGCATTTTAAGTTCTCTATAGCAAGATAAAAATGTTAGTGTTGACTGAATATTTTGCATGTAATTGTAAACTCCATTTGGCATTTCAATTTTGTACCTTATATATTTTGAAAAGCTTTGTTGCATTAAAGATTCTCAGAGCGCATGATAATTTAGTTGGGACAGAGGCTTGGGAAGAACCTTAAGCGGGTTCTTAACAAGCAAGGTAACGTGTAATTCAATACGAGGATAATTCTAATCATATATATCAGCATGTTACAGCTTCTAAGCTAGAATCTGCTAATAAACTGTAGTTATGTCTAGCATTTTGATTCTCAATCTAAGTAGTTAATCTTCGTGTATTATTCCAGTTTTTAGGTTGATTATACACTGCAAACTCCAGACTTGTGTTATACTCTTGTTACTAATTAATTTAAAATTACCATGAAGTTGATGCTTGATAAGTTGATACCCACTCCTTTTTAGACGAGGCCTCGTGTTTTTGTCTGTTCTTCTGTAGTTCCTTCTTGGCGTTATATATAAGATTTGAGTTCCCTTCATTGTCTTGATGGATATTCTGTTACTGTTAAACCTGAAAGTAATTACTGAAAACCCTTCCTTTGCTGAACTTACCTGAAAATATTGAGAAAGAGTTTGTTTATAGAGATTTTTGAAGTTAATTCCATATGAATCAGAAATTATTGGAGTGCATCAAGCAATCTGCTGACTTTCTGCAACAAGGAACTGCTGTTTATGCCGAGCATGCCTTGGCGAGAATTGAAGAAGCTTTGACAATAAGTTCTTTCTCAGAAAAGCTGCAGGAAATGAAAGCAGATGTTCTTTTCATGGTTTGTTATCATGCTTATAAACTTTAATTAAATTATCCATGTACTGTATGTAAGTAGCCAAGTCTATGAGCAAGTAAATATGTGATAGTTCAACATATTCCGATGATATATTCTTCACGATAATGTCATTTTTGTTTCTCAACAGCTACGAAGATATGATGAGGTGATTCAGTTTTGTGAGGAGACCATGGATTCTGCAAAGCTTAACTGCTCCGTAGTTAGTCTTAATAACGGACTAAATAATGTGGATGGTCCCGAAGTAAGAGCGAGTTCTTCCTTTAGGCTATGGCGCTGGAACCTCATCGCTAAGTCTTACTTCTATTTAGGAAAGATGGATGAAGCTCTTGATTATGTTAAGAAACATGAGGAAGCTGTGGTTATCACGGAAAGGTATAACATATCTACATATATGTATACTGAATCTCTTCGCAGTTTTAGTAATGTTTGTCTGGTTGATTGGTATTGTAAGTACATGATTCCAATTAAACATCGCAGGAAGGAAAAAAACTCCCTGAAATCAGTGGTACCATTAGCTTGCACTATACGGGATCTGTTGCGTTTTAAGGTGTGCTCATTATGTCTCTCAAATTTGACCATCATTTTGAATTTTGTTCTGTGCTGTATCAGTTGATAATATGATAAGAATTGCATGTCTGTCAGTGTGTATGTACTTATGATCAATACCTCTATAGCTCTATGTGGGCTTACACAAAAAATTTCTGGTGTATTTTCTTCTTTTGATATAAGCAGATGGGCCTATTACTGCAATAGGCTCCTTACCTGTATGGTTGCACATATTTCTGTTCGTCCAAACTCCAGGTAAGAGTTATACCTGGAATAAATTAGAAAGCCTTTTACAGTGAATAATATGAGTGATTGGAAGGAAGGTAATTAAGCTGTGTTGGGCCTACGATACCTCTAGTTTGTTGAGACTCCATTTTGTAGGACAAAATAGAAGTAGCAATATTGGGAGATTGAATTACAGAACAATCTCTCCCCCAATAGGTTCCCAAGCGCAGAAGGAATAAGCTTAATCAATATCAGTGTAAAATTAGGATTTATTTATGAAGCACAAAAATGGTAATCAATTCATAAGAAGTTTAAAGAGACTAAATTAAACCCTAATGGACCAAGGCCCATAAAAAATTGAGCTTATTATGAATAACCTAAATCAAAAGATAATAGGTATGTATACTATATATTATTAAACTATTTAGTAATAACTATCAAAATTGTCTCCTATGCCCATTTTTATTACTCCATCCTAAAGAATGCAGACATAGTAATTTGTTCTTGGCATGCCTTGCGTCTAAATAATTAATCTTTCAAAATATTAGTATGAGAACAATACAAAGAGGGAAATTTGACAGGAGTTTGTAGAACAAGAGTTTGATCGTATATCTCTAGTATCCAGGTGATATGTATTGTATAAGTCTAATGCATGGGGAGAAAATTTCATCCACTGTCCCCTTTTGATATATTAAAAGGCCTTGGGATCAATTAAGCATTAAGGTACTAAACCTTCTCAAATTGTTTCCGTCTAAAGCACCATTAGAAATGATGTTTGAACAGAAGTGCTATTTCCTAGCCATGGGTTCAAATTGATGCGACATCTTATTGATTTTTCTTGAATCCCATGTACTAGACTTCTGAAAATTTTATGTTCTATAATATGCAAAAAAGAGTAAATATGCAAAATTATAAGAATAATTAATAATATGATGTTTTTATCTTTTTCAAATTTTGATGTTCTCGTCCAGCCAATCCTTTCTTTGCGTTAGATGCTAGTTGTTGACTAGTTAGAATTCATGCCCTTCATGCATTTTTAGCCTTTTTGTTGCTGTACCTGTTATTCTTTGTATCAACTATCAACACTCCACGTTATAATAAGTTTTTTGTACTTTTAAGATCAGATTCAATTTTTAGGTCAGTAGTTACAAATAGCCCAATCTAGAGCTGCTGTCCCAGTAGCTACAGCTATTGGGTCATGCTAGTGTCAACAAATATTTAGTGATGTGATAATCGGTCGTGCTTGGGATGTGGTGGAGTTTATATCTGGCTCGAGTCAGCCTTCCTCAGATTTAGCACTATTAAATGGTATATTGTATATGAAAGATAGGTTAATATGTAGATTTGGGCTTGCTGTTTGTTTGTTTGTGGTCTGCGCTGATAGCATTTTGTTATTTATCCATGTGTAATATATTACATTTACTTGATCCATTTTGCACACTTTCAAAGTTTGATGTTAGTCATTTTTCTCACATGGGGTAAGCAGCAAGCTCTATTGGATACTGAATAATCCCAAAAAGGGTGCTGGCTTGTTACTTCACTGTTTTTCTGCCTTTCAGTCGTTATGTCTACTTTTACATATATGATAAACTATTTTGTCGGTATTTTCTAATCTTGAATTCTGGTAGAATCGGTTTAATATCTTTGAGGTTGCAGGTTTCTGGAAATGAAGCATTTCAATCTGGCCGACATGCAGAAGCTATTGAGCATTACACTGCAGCTTTATCATGCAGTGTAGAGTCACGCCCTTTTGCAGCCGTTTGTTTTTGTAATCGTGCTGCTGCATATCAAGCCATGGGTCAAATCGCATATGCAATTTCAGATTGCAACGTAGCTATAGCCCTCGATGGAAGTTATGTAAAGGTTTGTCATGTATAATATGTTTTTGAACTTTCATACTATTTTGAATTTTCTAATTGTAAGATTTAGGCCATTCGCGATGTTGTAGGAAAATGTCTGGCATTAGTATTGGGTTACTTTGTTGAAGGCAAAATATAGTGATATTGTGTACAAAATCAGATTCAGGTGTTGGGGTACAACTAACGAGTTTGTGTCTAGGTACTTTAATATGCTTATTTTGGTTTCATTGAACACATGGACATAGGTGGAAGGTGTTAAATGTTTTGATTTTGAAGTCTAGAAACTTATAATATTGGACATTCAAGCACTCCCATGTTACAAGTATGTACATGAACACAATCAAGATGTCAAACAATATCTACATGATAATGATCTGTCTTTTTGTCTCAATTAGTGAATCTGTTTTCTCCATAGTGATATCTTGTCAGTTTAATTCCCATGTATTGTTGTTGACACAAACTATTTGCAGGCAATTTCTCGGCGAGCCACCTTGTTTGAGATGATTAGATATTTTGGACAAGCATCTACAGATCTTCATAGACTTGAATCTCTTCTCAAGAGGCATGTAGAGGACAAGGTTAATCATAGCGGAGCATCTGATAGAATGAGCCGCCTTAATGAGTTAAAAAAAATTCAACAGCGGCTTTATATGATGGAAGAAAAATCCAGAAAGGGCATCCCGCTGAATATGTACCTGATTCTGTAAGTTAATTTATGCTTTCTTAATAATTTGCTCAGATATGTATTGAAATTCATTTCATAGTGTAGCACCTGAAAATTGTTTCACTTGTTATTCATTATATTATATGGACTCCTGGTGTCAGTTAGATTCTTAATTTTGAGAATAATAGGATGCTCAGATAAGGATCCGAAATTAGACAGCGGTACAGTGACTCAGCATACAAGTTTAAATAACTGAAATTGCATCTCTTATCCAACATTTCATATGACAATTTATAACATAAAATCCGAAAGAATTATATAAACATCAATAAATAAATCATCTTTTAAATTTATATGCAAGTGGTTATAATTATCTTAAATTATAAATTATTTTTTCTAATGGTTAACCTGGCCATACAAGCTTACTGTAAGGCAATTAACTTAGAATAGAAGAAGTAAATCGTCAGCAGTTTCACCATAAGTGTCAGTAGACAAAATTCAAACATAGGGATTACTAGTGAGCAGACTAGTGTCCATGCATATTTGTGCAAACCTTATTGCTGTATTGGAGCTGTGAAACCGTTTAGTGCTTGACCTATAAAAAAATTTCAGTTGACATTTAGATGGATACTGAGCAGTACCATTTTACTTTTTACTGTTTTCTGTATTTAAAACGAAAGTAGCTTGTTTGGGCTACAGTGTTATTGCAGAGATTTTCGTTGCCTTGTTTTTTCCTTTGTGATGTCAGTAAACTATTAGTCACATTTACAAGAACAAAATATTACATATGTTACCCGGACTAGGTACGGGTGCAGTTCCAATTGTCGAATTCTTGGATTAAAAAAATTAAGATTCTTTGATACGGATCCGATATTGGATACGGGTGCTCGGTCTCAGCAAGTACATATGCAACGTAAAATTCTATATAAACTTTATATTACACACGTTTAAATAATAGTGTCTACTACTAATGAATCATATACCTTTAATTACATGCCAAATTTATAGTCTAAAATCAAAAGGATAAGATAAAAACATGTCTTCGATGGACCTTGCTTTCAATAAACAAGCTGTGAAGGGTCAAACTCAGATCCCTTACCAACACCCATGTCATGTCATGTTGATATGGGTACGAGGATAAATATTAGGAGTACAACTAAGTTACCCGGACTCGGGTACGGCTATCCTACACGGGTGCGGATCCAAGTGTCGGATCCTTAATTTTTTGAAAATTAAGATTCTTGGATGTGAGTCCGAAATCGGACACGGATGCGGGGACTCGGAATATAAGCTTAACATAAGGGAAAATTTATATGTTCTTAATCCATTTTACATCTTAAAAAGTATGTGTGACTAGTGTCTTCTACCAATTAAACTTATACACGTTATATGTGTCATATCCGTATCATAAAGTCAAAGGATAACATTGAAAAAATCATATATGGACCTTGCTTTTTACGAACAAGTTGTTATAAGGCCTTTTATATCATCCTGAACTTTGGTTGTTACAATATGAAGTGTCCGGTTTCAATATGAAAGATCCGACTCAGATCCTGTACCCACACCCACGTCATGTCCAGTCGACACGGGTACAAGGCCAAAATCGAAGAGTCCGGGTAACAGAGAGTATAAGTATGGGTTTATTGTATACTAACATTTATCTATATTAAAAATATGTGGATATGTGGTACCTCTAAAGATCAAATTTTTACTGCAAAATATCAACCATCAGTTATGATGTCATTCTTGGTGCTACAGGCATAATTTATAAAATTCTGAGCTTCGTAAATCTGTATCTGGTGTTGTATTTACTAGCAAGTAGATTTTTCTTAAATATACAATGCTATTATATTTTGGGGCACTTAAAACCTACTATTTGCCCTAATAAACTGACATCTATAATGAAAATTAGGGGTGTAGAACGATCTGCTGCAACATCTGAAATTAAGAAAGCATATAGGAAAGCTGCACTGAGGCATCATCCTGACAAGGTTTTCAGCTTATACTGTTTCTACACCAGTAATACTACTATTATATTTGCAGTTTTCTGATATTCTGCTGAACTAATGTAGGCTGGCCAATTTTTGACTAGAAGCGACACTGGTGATGATGGTATTTGGAAGGAAATAGCAGAAGAGGTCCACAAAGATACCGAGTGGCTTTTTAAAATGATTGGAGAGGCATATGCCGTGCTCTCAGACCCTGTCAAGGTGTGACTTCTCTCTATATGTTGTGCGTCTGTGTGTGTTAAATTTTATATGTTGTGCGTCTTTGTGTGTTAAATTTCTTACAAGTGCTGTGTTTACTATTTTTTCTTGTTTACCAAATTGTTATGTTTAAATATCTATTTAAAATTCGTGCTTGGCTTGGTACTTTTTACAGCGGTCAAGTTTTGATCAAGAAGAAGTGGTGAGAAACAGTCATAAAAAAGGCAATGTGTCTGGAACAAATGCGGATGTCCATAATTATCCATTTGAGAGAAGTGGAAGCAGGAGAAACTGGGATGAAATTTTGAGGTCTTATGGGAAATCCCAGCCTAGGGGATCAGAAAGAAATCGATCTAATATGTACACATGATGAAACGTTGGTATGACGCCACGTCAAGTTCAAATGGTCATTGTGATGACGTCTTTATAGGGTGGTTACTGGTTATTTCCTTCAAAGCTGTCGTCTAAGAGGCACCAGACATGCTATTTTCACGATAGCCAAATTGGTGTAGGTTGGTTGCAACTGATTGAAAGCTTGATTTAGATGTTTGTTTGAATGTTTTGCAGTGCAATCTAAGCCAGGAAAGGCAGCTTTCCACTTGAAAAATATGGTTGTGCATATTTCTCAAATTTTACCAAGAGTTTATGGTACCTTGTAAACTTGGTTGAAAGTGTGTCGTAACCGTGTAGACGTACAATATAGTCACGACAGCCGTGGAAACTGAAAGGGTGCTTGCTTAGGGTCAGTTACATGGCTGTGGGAAAGAATGGTGGCCATGTATGCAGAACATGCAATATCACCATATCTTTTCAACTGAGAATAACATTAATACGCTGTGATTATGATATTTTAGTTAAATAGACATTACTGCCAGCAGATGAGGATTTTTAGTCAGTGGAGATGTTTCAGACTTCAGAGTTGATATTTGACTGTATGGTAAAAAACTGATTGTTGGTGTATACAGACATTGAAAGAACAGATCTGGCTCATACATTGAAAAGATTTTCATTTATTTGTGGTGTTGTTGAATCGTCGACTAGTATCATGTTAAAAATAAAATGTACCGGTACAGAATAATTGTTGGGATCTCGGTTTGCATTAGAAACCCCCTTTCCATCGTAGAGTGAATCTAGCATGCACAACCAAAACTGCAAGGATACGTCTTGGAATTTTATTACAAGTTGTTCAAGGTTCATTGTGCACAATTTCGTGGACCACCCCAATAATCTTCTAGTCTCTTGCCTTTTTTTTTTTCTTGAGAAAAGCGTACTTGCATTCATTAAAACATATCCAAATCTAAGTACATGAGTAAGAAAACTAGGCGGAGTAGTATACCACTCCCTTATATTTGACATAAAATAGGCGGCTTGTACTAACACAAGCGCCACACTATTTGTAAATCGGTAAACAAAATTAACTAGCACAGGAGTTATGTGCCTCAATAAGTGAGGCCTTTCCTGGAGTTCCATCACAAGCGGCAGCTAATGACTTAGAATCCGTTTCAAATATGCAGCGGTTATAACCTTGGTCAATCACCCATGACAATGCCTCTTTCAAGCCAATTGCTTCCCTGTGAACTGACCTTGTGAATCTCGAACAACATCACCAACCCCAATGCTTCCATCCTGAAACACTGCAGCATCTATATTAATCTTTACCCAGCCATCTGCTGGTTTAGTCCAACTACGTGCCCCTGTTTCACCCGTGTTCTTCTATCCTCCACCATCTGAGCTTCTTTCCAATCTTTTAAGTAAATTAGTGGCTGCAGCTCTCACACCAAACACAGACCCATTAGCTTTTTCCCAAACCCATTTATTACGTCTATTCCAAATACTCCAACATATCATAGCAATTTGAACACTTTGTTCCCTTGTGCAAGTTGCTTTTGAAGTCTTCTTGCCTTGAACTTGCCTTGAATTTGCCTTGATAAACCCTAACCCTAATCATCTCTACTTGCCTACAAAACCCAAATCCCCAATTTCACTCGCAACCCTCAAATCCACCTCCATTTCACAACCCGACCCACTTGTCACAACCCCACCAAACACCCGGGTCCGTATCCTCTCTGAATCACTCCCATTCATCCGGAAGTTTCGAAACAAAACAATTCTAGTCAAGTACGGTGGGGTTGCCATGAAATCAGGTAATCTCCAAGCTTCTGTAATTGCAGACCTTGTTCTTTTGTCTTGTGTTGGTATTCGTATTGTTTTTGTTCATGGGGGTGGCCCGGAAATTAATCATTGGCTTACCCGGCTCGGGATTAAGCCCAATTTCTTGAATGGGTTGAGGCCTTGAGGGTCACTGATGCTTCTACTATGGAAGTTGTGTCTATGGTTTTGATTGGAAAAGTTAATAAAATGTTGGTTAGTTTGATTAATAAGGCGGGTGCCACTGCGGTTGGCTTGTCAGGGATTGATGGGAGGTTATTGACTGCTTCGCCTGCGATAAATGCAGGGGAGTTGGGGTTTGTTGGGGATATTGCGTCGGTTGATTCGAGTGTTATTAGGCCTTTGATTGATAATGGTTGTATTCCGGTGATTGCTTCTGTGGCTGCGGATGGGAATGGCCAAATGTATAATATTAATGCCGATACGGTGGCGGGGGAGTTGGCAGCTGCGTTGGGTGCGGAGAAGTTGATTTTGTTGATGGATGTTGTGGGGATTTTGGAGGATAGGAACGATCTAGGGAGTTTGGTTAAGGAGATTGATATTAAGGGTGTGAAGAAGATGATGGAAGATGGGAAGATTGCTGGTGGGATGATTCCCAAGGTGAATTGTTGTGTTAGGTCGCTTGCGCAAAGGGTGAGGACTACGAGTATTATTGATGGTGGGTTGGAACATTCGTTGTTACTTGAGATTTTGGCGGATGAAGGTGCTGGAACTATGATTACTGGGTAATGTTTTTAGTTTTTTTGGGTTTTGGAGTAGTAAAGATTTGATCTTTGCTCTTGTTCGCTTTTCGTTATCACTTCAAATCCTCTAACTAGTGTTACTTGAGAATTGAGATGAGCTTTATGATGTAGTTTTGGCTTCAATTACTCGTGGTAGTAATTCGTTTATCTATATGAGTGATTACACGGGGCCAATATTTCTTTTTCTTTTTGCTAGAAGCAGAGACTTTTGCAGGTCTGCTGATTTTTTTTTGTTTTTATCGCCTTGAACCCTTGCTGCAGCATTACTGTAGCGGAGAGACTAAAAAAATATACTCTCTGATTTGTCGTCCGAATTCCGAAAATCCTTGATGTGGCACTGCTGTTGAAATCCAGACATAACAGAGAAGCTGGCAGGCCTTTTATGACAAGCTGTTCGTGCAAGTAATGACATCTACGAACCTCCCACATGTAGAATTATTGATGATACGGGACGCGTGCTTGACAAAACTCTTGAGCTTGTATTCAAATGTCTTTCCAGTGGACTTGAAAGGATATCGACCATCATCCCTGGAGGCTGGAGCTTTGGCTTCCTGCAATCGCGGCAAATGAACCTATTATGTGTTTGATATGGGAACAAGTTGCCATTTCGTGTCTGGCTCCATTGACGACAGGTTTGATGCTGTTACTCCACTTGTTTCGGGCTTGAAACAATGATAGATAGGTTTGCTGGGGCGTGAGCCAGAACTTCGAGTTTAATACCTCCTCAAAAGCTGCTACAATGTTGCTGCAGCACAGTTATAGCATATAAAAAACTCTCTAGTTCTTTTCGTTGTTTTTATGCATCCATGCTATTTGAGCCTGTGACTTTGCTGCAGCACTGCTATGACAAGAAAGAACCCTCCCTGGTTTCTTTTGATGTATTATTGCTATATCAAACAGTTACTGCTCTCTGATTTTGTTTTTCCTTCACTTCAGATCGCAGCATTTCTGTATCATCACTGAAGCAATAAATTAATGCACTTTTTTTTAAGAACCCTGCAGTAGCTTTTCTACCGCACTGTTGTAGCAAACAAGATGTGAACCTTGATTTGGAAGCCCTTAAGTTTGTGCTATAAGTTAATACTAATAAAATATTGATAAAAATTATATTGTAATAGGATTCTTATAATATAAAATTTAATCTATAATATAATATTAATAAATATATTTAAAGAGAAAATCTGGCGGTCTATACTTTTTATTGATTAATTAACGATTTAAAAGATATAACGGTTTTTATGTATTTAGAGAAGATCCGACGTGATCTTTTTTATTGTTCACCTAGAATAATCAAAATAATCAAAAATTGAGAACAAAAATTTTATTTTTCAGTTATATTTCGAGTTTCGGATCAAAATATCTCAAATTCAATTTAAAATTAAAAATTTTCAGTTTTAAAAATTAAATCCAAAAAATCGGATTCAATAAATTCAAAATTTCAAATATCTGTCAAATCGTTTTTTTCAATCCCTAGTTTCGCATACCACTCATATTATCATATTTAGACATTTAGACTCCGTTTGAAATTGCTGTTAAAAACTACTATAATGTGGGGGGAAATGAAGGTAGAAAAAGTGCTGTTAGGAAAATTAGATGATTGTTTGGTAATTTTTTAATTTATACATATTTTGAGATATAATATATAAAAATAATGTTTTGGGAAGATTTGATGATAAAACTGGTAGTTACTTCCTACAAAAGCTGAAAGCAATTTTTTTCCAAAAGTATAAGGAACATATTTTCTTTAACAGCGGCTTTTAAACCGAAATCGTTTTTCCAGGCAACATCTTTTAGATTCTACCAAACAACATCCTAACATATTTTCAGCAAAATACTACTGTAATTATGTAATTATCTGTAACAACAATACCAAACGGAGCCTTAGAGCATACAGAGCCCGAGTACCCATTACAAATTTGTTACCACCTATAAAAAAAAGATGTACAAATTTACCATCGCCTAATTAACCTCTCATATCTATATTATGTTGTTTTACAATTCAATATTCATATACAAAATTTTTTAATTCAATAAACATATACTATTAACAACAAGTAATTGGAGCACGATTTTAAAACACAAGTGATAAAGTTTATCCTCTGTCGTCTCAGGTCGTTCGACTTGAGTCCGAGAATTTTTTAGAACAGATACTCACTTTGTATATTCTTGCATGTGTGAATTAATTATAGTCCCGGTGTTAATTTGGTTATTCGAGTGCATATTAACAAGTCCAAAGCTAAGAAAGAAAATATTTTTCATTAATAAAATTTCATCTAGCACCCTAATTAAGCTAGAAACAATTGCTGATCAGGGGCAAAAAGTGATTACATAGTCAGGTCCAGAAGGACATGTAAAGGTGCTAGACTTATCATCATATGCATAGCTATAAGCTTGTGGACACTTTCCCTTGAAGAATTGAGAATAGTTTGTTGGCTGGCACTTATCAGGCGAACCATAGTCCCCAGTGCAACAATATTGTGGTTGATTGAATGCTACACAGGCACTCTTGCATCCAATTGTAGCACCATTTTGATCCTTCACTGCTAGTTCACCAGGACAAGCTGCATTTATATCCACAGGGCAGCTTGTTTGTTGGCAGCCCCCGCCTTGTGGAGACACGGTAACAGGCAAGTTGAAACCGTCTACAAGACTAACGTCGAAAAAATCCTTGCCACCGTCTCCATTTAAGGTGAATTCGACTAGTGTTGCTGGTGGAATTCCCCCAGCTCCACATTGTAGGTTGCCACAGTCTCCTGTGCCACAGGATGTGCCTGCATCGTTGCAGAATGATCTAGCCCATATTCTTCCTGACCAAGAAGCTGGCGCGTTGATGGGGGTGGAAGCATGTGATGCTAGTGCAAAGCCTGATGATGAGATTGCTGGTCCGCTGCCTGTAAGTGTAGCAGGCCAAATGGTGTATGGACAGTTGTTTGTGATTGTGAATGTAGCTGTTTCACCACCTGATCATGAAATCACTTAGTATATGCAGAACAAAAATTATGAAGCTACAAAAAGGTCCAAAGTCAAAAAAATGTGGGCCAAATAATGAAAGTACTTCCATGATGAGATGGACTAATGATAAGAGATTATTTCTTGTAGTCCCAAATTTTGGTTTCGATTCTCACTCACTCGAGAATTATTAGAGGATAAATATTACCCTATACGCTAATAAGAAAAATTATATATTATGTACAAACTTACCAAGAATCGAAGAGGCAACAAATAAAAGAGCAAGGAGAACTCCAAATTCCATGGTTATTTGCAGATGTGCAACTATGTCAAGAAAGAGCATAGATCAAGGGTTTTTATATTACGGTGGTAAAGATAAGTACTAGATATATTATCCAAATTTATTATTAATAAATTAAAGAGATCTTCCATTTAATTTACAGATAAGTTATATGGATCTTCACTTGCGCCAAATTAAGTTAAAAATCAATGTAGAAAACAATATATGTTGAGTATAAAATGTATGATGTACAACTTTGAAATAATTCATTAATAAAATCTGAATTTAGAATGATCTTTTTTAGAAAATAACCAAAATACCTCATTTATGAGAATAAGAGGCCCAGAATACCCATATTCAATATCTTGGCCCTAAATGCGTCTCAACTACACATTGTCTACATGCGTACGCACTAAAATACAAAACTTGAAGCATTAATCTCAGTCCACTCGTAACAATGATGACAAGTGAATACAGCGGGTAAGTTCAATTCATCCAAAACATGCATATGATAATTGATATCACTATATGAGTGTATATGGGATTATGGGTACATCCAACTTTATTAATATTAAAATAAAAAAATATGCCCACGCAAGTCATACATGTGTAGCTTGAATACGCATCCACCATGTGCGCACATGAGATAAAGGAAAATAGTTCGCGCATGAATAGCATACGTATAGAGAATATATTATTACAAATCACGGATGGTACCAATGCGTGTATGGTGGGTATTTAGGACAATCTTACACGTTATAGGTATTTTGGTTCGTGCATAATTAAAAATGGATATCTTGGTCCTTCACCCGATGTTTTTAGATTCTAAAAATGCTGGTGTTTCCATTTATATTTTATAAAATTTATTAAAATATTAGAATATTCAATTTGAATTTTTTAAACGTTTATAGTATTTAATAAAGATTTTAAAAGCGCATTAAAATCATGTATTATTCAGTAAGAATTTTAAATACTTAAAAATCTGGAGGTATTCGATTAAAATATTTTAAAATTTAGTGATATTTAAATATTAATGGAATTTTTTGAGTTATATAAAATGATGAATTTTTTTTAATATTTTTATACTTTTAAGAATCTCTCATGAATCGAATCTATGAGATATTAAAAAAAATTAAATTTTTTTTACTAAATCAGTCAAATTCCATATCAACTTTACAAGATTATATGTGATACTCTTGGTTAAATTAAAGAATTTTTTTTAATTTTTTTTTTAAAATCTAAAAATTATCAATATTCTACTTAAATATTTTATAATTTAAATTGAATATTTTAATTTTAAAATTATTGATAATCCGTTTAAATCTATTATAATCTCAGATAGATATTGGATACAGTATACACAGGTTGTGGGTGTAGCCGTGTAGTGAGATATATGCACAAAAAATCCGATTGAAAAGCTCGTCGGGATGCGGCCTCGATCGGGTTACATATTTTTCAGAAAAA
Source organism: Oenanthe javanica (assembly GCA_008931105.1). NCBI lineage: Eukaryota > Viridiplantae > Streptophyta > Magnoliopsida > Apiales > Apiaceae > Oenanthe > Oenanthe javanica. The sequence continues at coordinate 19,190 of QRFB01004289.1, read as the reverse complement.
TATGATCCGATTTAATTTAGAAAAAATTTGAATGTATATCCAGTCCAAAAAAGTCCGGCCCGGATTTTATCTGGGGTTTTTTTGAAAGCGAACAAAATTCAAACGTTCTTAAAATTTTAGTGAAATATTTATAGTTTTATTCAATTTTTTTACACAATTTTTAAAAAATAGATAAAATTTAAATATATTTGGTAAATAAATTATTTTTATTTATAAAATGAAAAATATTACTATTTAAATATTACTATTTTTTTTGCATCTAGTTGTTGTATCAATAATCTCACTTGGTTTCGTTTAGACTTGGTTGACGTTGCGATGTTAATCCCGTTTTGAGACCTAAACAATCTAGCTTTGTTTTTCATTTTGTAACTGACTTGTCAAAATTTTATCTCAATATGTTTTGCGCATAAAATTTGAGTTTGATAGTAGTTCAAATAAAATTTATTTTTATACAAAATAAAAATTATGGAAAATTATTATTTGAATGTTCATCTTTCGCACTTCCTAACATATACACAATACCTAGACACTTTGCCTGTGAGGAAGGGTACATACTGCCTTGACAATATCACAATGATCGACAATATATATGGAATCTACTATTCTGGAGTAGTAAACATGACAGTTGAAGGAATCCACCATTGTAGTAAAACACGAAAAAATTGAGAACTACTCTGTTGTAGCATTATAGTGAAATGGAAATATCGAACTTGAGAGATACAAGGTTTAACCTTCCAGACAAACCCATTCAACGGGTACAGGCAACAGCAGGTCATTGTTTCATTATTTCCTAAAAACGAAAGAAACAATGTACAGGAGCATTGCTAGATAATGCAGGCTAAATTCTTATTATATAATTTACAGATGAAGGCAACAAGGATCATGTCCGTCCCAACCTCGCTAAGCGCTGCTGGTGTTTTGCAGCAGCTGCCTTGTCAGCAGCTTCACGCTTGAGAGCCCTTTTTGCTCTTCGACCCATGGCAGCTGTATCTTTCACAGCCTCTTTGTTCTTGGGCTCGCGAGAAGATGAACCACCACCTGAATCCTGAACATTTGGTCGATACACTGGCCTTGCTTCTTGCCTTCCTCCTCTAACAAATCCATTATCTCCCCACCTCCGATTGCCAATACGCAGACTAGATGAATTTCCCAAGTAAACTTCATTCAAATCATCCTCCTCATCCTCATAGGCATAGTAATCATCTACATCATCTTCTACCTCATCCCGGCATTCCACAACCATAGGCACAAACCAAGATGCTCGAAGAAGAAGACAAACACTTTCCTCTAACATGTAGTCATGAATACTGTAAAAGTAGGTCATGAGAATAGAGAACACAAGTAAACACAGAATAAGAAGACACTTTTATGTTTCATTACTGCAAGACTTGATTATATTTAATTGAGGGAAAGCTCATAAATAATCACCATACACTACTTCATTTAGAGTTCTTATTCATTAATGCTATTACATTGTGGATTCCTAGTAAATTATGATCAATAGAAAATATCGTATATATAGAACTCTGCTTCAATGGCCTCAAAAGACCAGCAACGTTAGAGCTCCCCAAATGCAACCCAAATGCTTACGTGGTGAATTGTAATTAGTCACACTGTGCTTCATTACAGCTTTTAGGTTGTGCTGGTATGTTTTAATAGAATAGTCACTCCCAGGTTTTGTGTTGCGCCATTATGGCATCAGATCCAATACTTTTAAGTCTCTTCCATGTCAATTTAACTACTATTTTAGTTATAATACATATTATCTGGGACTAGTCACTAGTTTGTCTACAACTTCTAGTTTAGTAGTATTATTGTGAAGGATTCCTATAAACAGGTGCAATTAAAAGGATTTTGATAGACAATATATTTTATATCTCGTTACCAAACTCAATCCCTATATTTTTCTACATCAGATTATTATTATTTCCATATGCTATGTTATATTAAGAGAATAAAATTGACCCATTAAAATATAACTTCAGAAACAATACCTGCCATCAAGTGATCTGTGAAGATTGAGAAACTCAAAGGGATGTTTACACTGCGGGCACGTTGGATCATCCTTATATGTTGCCCATCGGAGGATGCATGTCACACTATAAGAACAGGACAAACGAAAAACAAATCATTACAAACAAAAACCAACTTTAATGAGTAGATAATATTATTCCAGTCCTTCCAAGACTATGAATTTCAACAACCCGACTAATGCATTTATAAACAAAAACTCTTGCGACATTAGCGTTACAGGCTATATAGAATTTTAATGGGCATTAGTGACCAAATGATCATTTTGATGCACTTCACTAATATTTTTAACTTAGGTTTCAGCTTATTTCCTAATTTTAACTTAAGTCCTCATGTCCACATGGTAACTTATGGCATTACGAGATATAAAACCATTATGTGGGATTCTTGTGTATACACATATCAGTGAAAGGGATATAGATGCAAGTTATAGTTGTTCAGTGGTTAAATTTTGCATTTCAAGCCCCAGACCGAGTTTGATTCCAGGGTGTTGCATATGCCCCGGACCCTGCTGTTTAAGCGAGATACACTAGGTATGTTTGGCTTGGTTAGATAAAACATACTAGAACAATTAGGGTGAATCAGAAGAAGATAGAGAATTATCCATAGACACACACACAGAGGGAGGGAGGGAGGGAGGGAGTTCATTCATTTCATTCATTCGGTAGTTACTCTCATATTTGGTAGTTACTTATTACTTAAGATTTAATGTGATAGTGGTTATAATTACCACATTTCCTTATTCCTTACACGGTGGAGTTTCTCAAAGGGTATTTTCCGCATTGCAATGCTAGTTCGGAGATCAATCACCCCAGTTATTATGCAACCATTGATGGATTATAGCATGAGAAGGATGCAGGATCTAGCATATAGAGATATAGTCATTCACTCATTCTGGGGACAGGAATACTTATTCTAGGTGACAGTTTACATAGCTACATAGAAAGCACATGAAAGAGAAGTAGATAGAGGCACAGAGCAAAGATAAAAGTAGGAAACATAAAAGAGAGTCTATTTCATTCATGCCTTTCATTTTGTTCAAGTGGACAATATATAGCAAATATAGAGAAAGTACTTTGACCCCAATGCTAGCTGTGAGTACAGAGTTCCCAAAATCAGGCCAAACAAGAAAATAGCCTATTTATAAGCTATGACACCATGTAACCAAACAGGACTAGTAAACAAGGAATGATAAAAGGACTACAATTTTGTACTACATATCTGATTCTCATCACCGTTATGAACACCTAAAGTTAAACCGTCATACAATTAAAAGACAAAAATACCCGGTCCTAACTAAAATCATATTCCTTGTGTATCGTTTATTTTTAAAATTTCCAGTGATTTGTTATAAACATATATGAATGCAAGGCCTAACACAAAATAACTCAAAAACAAAACTTAAAGAATAGTGCACCTACAATTGAAAAACTAAAGATGGGCACCTACAATCCACAATTTTTATCATGGAATTTAACCAAGAACTCAAATGCACAAAGAAAATCGGTAGTATACAGCATAATGCAACAATTTCAAGAGAAATCAAACTCTATTGGAATGACTTGTGATAACTGAATAAACTGAAAACTTGTCAATTTTCAACCGACCGCATCATTCTACACATATGTCACATTACACGTTTAATCTGTGAACACATTTATACATGTCCCCTTTTAGAGACATGCTAATTTTGACTTTTATGCATCGGTGTACTGTTGGTAACTTATTAACTTCAAAAATTATTTTTTTTATTAACATCACGTGAATTGCATCAAGGTGGGATATCACAAGAATTGCATTAAGGTGAGCCTAGAAATGGGCCAAAATGAGTGATTAGTTGATCTGTTTTGGAGCCTTAGCTAACAAAACGAAAAACAAGTAACATGTAATAAAAAAACTAGATCCTATGTTTTCTTTTATACTTTTTCATGAACCCCCTTCTGCCTAAGTTTACTTCCCTTTACCTAGTTAATCAAGAAATTTGAACGTCGATACAGACTAAATGATGTGCGAGTTAAAACCTCCAAACAGACTAGAAACATAGCAAAATTTAACCCTCTAACCTCGGGAGTTTGACATTTCCTACATCAATTATTTTGAACATCATTTTAACATACATCAAAATTTAACACCAGACATAAATCCTACTAAAGAACGACAAACACACTAACACGACATACATATATATTTAAGCACACATAATGAATAGATAGGGAAGATACAAACCAGTAGGCATGCTCGCAACCTTTAACAAGGGCAGTTTCCTGCAAAACAATCTGATTCAAACAAATTGCACACACCCCGTGATGAGAATTCACATTCTCATTCTCCCCTGATGATTTTTTCTGTAAAAAAACAAAAAATATATATTAAAAAAAACAGCAACAACCCAAGTCAAATCAAACCAAACCCATCAAAAAGATACAATCTTTTTATTCATACAATCAAAATAAAATAAAAAAATGAAAAGGGTATTCAAACCTCAACTTGAATTGATAAATCTTCAAAGGGCTGGGCCATTTCTTGACCGTGGATCTCAATCTCTGTAGCCATGATGATGAGGAAGAGGAGGAACGAACACAAATAAAAAAATCTAAGAACTATATTATTGTAATATCTCTATGTGTATGTACTATATTATATAGAAATCTGTATCTATCTATGTATGTATCATAAGTAAAAAAACGAAGGAGAATAGAGATGAAGGGAAAGATTCTACAAGAACAATTCTGATTCCCAGAAAAGGGTAAGTCAAGAAAAAGGGTTCTGTGGACTACATAATAAACATATTGTAATTTTAATTTACATAATAATTTTATTTTGCTATAAATTTTATTTGTAAAATACAAATAAAATGTATCTAGGTTGTTTTGTAAAAAATCTTTCATTTTATAGATATATTTTTTGGAAATTCGTAAGTTATTCATATGAGTAAGAAATTTGTCAAATAATAATATAAACAGTTTTTTATATAATTTACGATTTAAACTTTTAGAAAAATTTATACATTCTCTCGAGTCTTCAAAATAATTGCAAATTCATGTGAATTGCACAAAAAATTGGAAATTCTTTTTTAAAATTTGTAACAATACTTCAAATTATTTTAAAAACTTGTTCTTATTATATGTTTTGCATATCTATAAATCTTATCATTAACTTAATATAAATTTTATTGTTTTAAAAAGATTCGTAGCATTTTTTTTGTCAGTAGATCCGTAGCATTTAATTTCTCTCATGTTCTTTAATACTCACGCGTAAATATGTTCAAAAAATTCAAATTTCAAAATCTGTTTTGATCTAATTAAAAAAAAATCAAAAACATCGGTTTATAAAATATTTGATAACCTATTATTTTTTATCAAAATTCAACCCAACTCAAAATTTGAAAATTTCGAATTTATACCCAAATTCAGATTAAAAAAAACCGAATCCGGATAAAGTACAAGTTAAACCTTTGCAAAATTTGAAAAAAAATTCAATTATTTAATAAAAAATAAAAAAATATAATATCTTTAATACAGTAATACTAATTAATAATATTAATATATAAATTAAAAAACCTGACACTCGGGCCTTAACATATATTAACAAATTATCAAAGTATGTCATATTATAAACTAAAGGACTGTCATTCTAATTCAAACTCAATAAACAAAAAAGTTTTTAAGCACTTGTACAGTTGTACAATAACAAGTGGCAAGCTCACAAATGTAATTTGAAGAAAAATCTTAATCCTACAATTTACATTTTAAAGAAAGGACGAATAATGTACTCACTCAGTCTCACCCATTTGTTTCGGAGAGAATGTCCGGTACGCATTTTAAGGTGCATATAAAGTATAGTTCAATAACTTATTTTTAATTTTTTTTTCCTGAATAAAAATTTAAACATTCAATTTTTATTCAAAAATAAAAAATTATAAAAATAAATTACGGAACTATACTTTATATGTACCTTAAAATACGTGACGGACTCTATCTTCGAAACGTAAACAAACGGGAAAGGGGAACAGTAGGCTACCAAAGAATGCATGAAAATAGATAAACGCACATGAAAAACATATTCTTTTGTCCAGATTATTTCTGGATACATTTGAAATTTTATGAAATGGTATTGTATTTTAACTTCTAATACACATCCACTACTAATATATATTTCTACACTAAGTTTTTAGAAAATTTAGGATTTTTTTCTCTCAAACAACAGCAAGGACCGCTAGTATTGCTGTTTTAGTAGAAGATAAATTTCATATTTCATATTTCATATATATATATATATATATATATATATATATATATATATNTATATATATATATATATATATATATATATATATATATATATATATATATATATATATATATATATATATATATATTAATTTACAATCAATTATACATCAAATTTGATGAATACGTATTCTAATTATATTATCACTTTTCCATTTACATATATTTAAAAAATTATATACGTATTTGATATGGGTATAGTTTAAAAAATTATATTCCCTCCATCGCATAATTTTTATTGCAGTTGACATTTTTATACATTTTGAAAAGTATAAAATATATAAATTTTTTGAATTTTTTATATAAAAAATTTAAATTCAAACTATTATATAAAAAAGAAAATTTCAAAAACGTTATCAAATAGAGCAAGTATTATTTTAGTATTTAAACTCTTAATTTTATACATGTATTTTATTTTATAGAATAAAAGTTGATCAAGTGACTTTATATCCTCTGGTATAGTTTTACAAATTTAAAAATTTCCCTCTCTTCATGTTATCGTGAGAGTCTGTGATTCTTTCTCTCCATTCTTTACAATTTTGTGAGAGGCTATTGTAACAATGGCAATGATGAGTAGTATTGATGAGCTGATGTCTGATCTAGACATAACAAATGAAGAAAACGAGAAATTGGTTCTGGACTTTGAATGCGAGGAAGCTGGGAATAGGTTCGAGCTGTGCCTGGTAGGGAAGTTTTTGACGGAGAAGAGTCTGAATATGCGTGCGATGAGATTCAAGATAGCTGATTTATGGAAACCAACTATGGGGATTAACATCAAGTCATTAACATCAGGGTTGTTTCTCTTTCAATTTTATCATAAAGATGACATGGATTGGATGGCGAACAATGGTCCTGGTCGTTTGACAATGCAACGTTGGTGACCAACACAATTCCAGCCGGAAGAGATCCTACAAAGGTGCTTCTTAATGAAGTTGAGTTTTGGATCCAAATTTATGATCTACCGAGTGGCTACATGGCGAAATCTGTAGGGAAACAGTTGGGTAACTTTTTCGGTTCTTTTGTTTCTTATGATTTGAGTAATAATGTGAGTCTTTGGCGGGAATACATGAGGCTCAGAATCAAAATGGATGTGAGATTGCCATTGAAGAGGAAGAAAAAAATCTGTAAGAAAGATAAGTCTGAATTTATTGTGTGATGCAAGTATGAAAAACTGGGTGAGTTTTGTTTTGTTCGTGGATTGTTGACTCATACGGAGCGGTTCTGCAAGAAGAAGATTAATGGAGAAGTGGATGGTAACAGTCGCGAGTAGGGGTCGTGGCTCCGTGCACCACCACGAAGACAGGACACACAGGGAAGGAGCAAATGGTTGCGCGATGAGAGAGACAAAAGGTGGGGCGAAAAATTAGGAAAGGATAGTAATCAGGGATTTGAAATTCAAATGTCAGCAAAGAAAACGGAATCTCAGCAGCAGAAGGTTACTGAAGTGGTTATGAGTGAGAGATTCGAGGGATCTGGCAATCAAGGTGGCAGTAATAATAAGGAAAAAGAGGGAACATCAAATTCAAAATCTATTACTGGGCTGACAGATGAGGAATTAGATGGGCTGGATATAGAAGAGAGGAAAAGAAAAAGAATTGGGTTGGGTGACAGAATGGATGTCGAGGGAAATACTACTACAACACAAACAGACTCGGGGCTTTCTAAGATTGATTGCACAGAATCTTCCACTATTTTTTGGCTAAGCTTTCTCAGCCAGCTAGCCATCCGCAGTGAATTGCTTAGGATGGAACTGTAGGGGACTGGGGAGTTCTCGTACAGTTCGAGCCCTTAACGACCTTGTTAGAGGTTGAAAACCCGATGTGTTATTTTTAAGTGAGACAATTTATGTTGCTAGTAAGATTGAGGAGTTTCGAATAAAGTTTGGTTTTGCTCAAGGTTTTTCAGTTGACAGAATAGGTAGGAGCGTTGGTCTTGCAGTTTTCTGGAGAAGCAATGTTGATTGCAGTATCACGGGGTACTCGCAGAACCACATAGATTTAATTTTTAATGAGAATAATGTTGCTAGTTGGAGGCTAACTCTTTACTACGATTTTCCTGAACGTGCAAAACGGAAAGAAGCTTGGGATATGATTTGTCGACTGTCAAAAATCTCAAATCTTCCATGGTGTGTAATGGGGGATTTCAATGATTTGATGTATGATGCAGATAAGAAAGGAAAGCATCCTTACCCTAGGGCTCTTATGGAGGGTTTTAGGAATGCTATTGAAGAAAGCTTATTATTTGATTTAGAGTTGACAGGTGGTTTATACACCTGGGAGAAGGGTAGAGGTACAGGTGGGTGGGTTCAAGAGCGTCTGGACAGGGCTTTTGCCACTAGGGATTGGTGGTTGAAATTCCCGTTGTGTAAGCTTGCAGTATATACGACGCCTGTGTCTGATCACAATGCTATTTATTTAGAGTTACTGGAGATATCAGTGCCTAAGAGAGTCTTCAGATTTAAATTCGAAAATACTTGGCTTAAGAAGTCAAATTTTATCAAGGAGATTATAGGTTATTGGGAGAGTATCCCTGCATCTCATCTGTTGCCTAAGTTGAATTCGGTGTCGAGATACATGAAGAAGTGGGGGATGGACTTTTTTAACAAGTTCAAAGAGAAAGTGCGTCTTCAAAAAACTATCTTGGATAATCTGAAGAGTAAAAGTGACGATTTCAGTGTAAAGTAATACGTGGTCGAAAGAGATACGTTAAATGACATCTTATTGCATGAGGAACTCTATTGGAAGCAAAGAGCGAAACTCTTTTGGCTCAAAGAGGGGGATAATAATATGAAGTTTTTTCATGCACATGCCTATGCACGCAAGAAGAATAATCGTGTTAAATTCCTTATGACAGATGAGGGAGTCAGAGTGAAGAATGATGCTACCATGTGTGAAATAGTGCATGAGTATTTCAGGGACATATTTGATGGCAGTAACAGTGTGAATATAAGTGCAGCAGCTACAAGCCCACGGGTAATTTCAGACGAGCAGAATCAGAGATTGGTAGCCGATGTAACTTTTGAAGAATTCACAAAGGCTGTCCACCAAATGTATTCAGATAAGGCTAATGGCCCCGACGGATTGAATCCAGCTTTTTATCAAAGTTTTTGGAATATAATGGGGAAAGAGGTGTTTGAATGCTGCAGGGATTAGCTCAAAGGTAATTCATTTCCAGCAGATCTAAATCATACTAATGTTGTGTTGATTCCGAAAAAAGAGAATGCATGTCATATGAAAGATCTGGGCCCAATAACCTTGTGTAATGTATTGTATAAGATTATGGCGAAAGTTTTGGCTAATAGGTTGAAAGGAGTCCTACCAGGTCTTATATCAGAGAAACAATCTGCTTTTGTTCCCAATCATAGTATAACGGATAATGTTATAGTAGCGTTTGAAGTAGTGCATCACATGAAAAGGAGCAGAGGTGATAGAGACGGTGAGGTTACTCTTAAATTAGACATTAGCAACGCCTATGATAAGATGAGTTGGGAGTATTTGAAGCAACGTATGCAGTCTCTTGGCTTTTGTAAAGAGTGGATTGGTTGGATAATGAGGTGTGTTTCTACGATTTCCTATGATATTAATTTTAACGGGTTGACTGTAGGTCCTATCAGTCCAAAATGAGGTATTCGACAAGGCGATCCTCTTTCTCCATATCTATTCCTATTTTGTGTAGAAGGGTTGTCAAATCTGTTGGATAGTTCTGAAGAGGAAGGAAGAATACATGGGTGTAAAATTGGTCCAACTGCTCCCGATGTGTCTCACTTGTTATTTGCTGATGACTCTTTTTTGTTTTTCAAAGCTTCGATCGAGGAAGCTTCTTGTGTTAAATCAATTCTGAAGAAATATGCTGAGATGTCAGGGCAAGAAGTTAACTATCAAAAGTCTGGGGTGATGTTTAGCTCCAATGTTCGTATGGATAAGCAACTTCAAATCGCCGCAGTGTTAGGCATTCATAAAGACATAACTAATAGTCATTATTTGGGTCTTCCATCTCTAGTGGGGAGATCAAAGTGGAGAATGTTTGGATATGTAAAGGACACAGTTGTCAAACGTATTCAAGGATGGAATGCCAAAACAATCTCTAGAGCAGGGAAATCAATTCTCATCAGTATTGTAGCCCAAACGATCCCAGCTTACAACATGTCGTGCTTCCTTCTTCTTAAATCATTATCGCAAGAAATCGAAAGACTTTTAAATGGTTACTAGTGGAAGTCGGGGTCTTCTCAAAGCAAGGGGGTTAGTTGGCTCTCATGGGAGGGCATGAGTATGTCAAAAAGCCGAGGTGGTATGGGGTTTAAGAGCTTGCATGGTTTCAACATTGCATTGCTAGGGAAACATGTTTGGAAGTGCATAGATCAAACAGACATGTTAGTTTCTCGCATATTAAAAGCAAGGTATTTCTCGGGAGTACACATCTTAAATGCGGACAAGGGACAAGGTTCTAGTTTTGTTTGACAGGGGTTGTGGCAAGCTAAGGAAGCTCTGTGCAAAGGTTATAGGTGGGTAGTTGGAGACGGTCAAAGCATTGTAGCTACGAAGGATCCTTGGCTGTCAAGGAAGGCGGATTTTAAAATTGAGAACTATGGGAGGTATGATGGCAGAAATGTGCTTGTTTCTTCGTTGTTCTATCCAGGTACTAAAATTTGGGACTCGAATAAGATACATGAATTATTCAATAGGGATGATGCAAAAGCTATTCTGGCAACCTTTGTGCCATAACGAACAGTTGAAGATAGAATAGTTTGGTCCAGGTCTAATGATGGAATATATAATGTGAAGACTGGATATCATTTTTGGCATGATTGATATATTGGAGATCATTTATGTCCTAGATCAGGTGGCTGGAATAAGCTATGGAGACTAAATGTACCTCACAAGTTGAAGGTGTTTTTGTGGAGATTTTGTAGAAACAACATACCAGTGCGAAATCAGCTCAGGCATAAAGGTGTTCCCATCACTATTATGTGTCCTATGTGCAACGTAGACGTGGAGCACTTAGTTCGTGTCTTTTTTGACTGTACGTTTGCAAAGAGATGCTGGCAAGATGCAGGTGTTGTTTACGACATGCTCAGGTTCTCTCTGTTCCAGAGTGGCTCTTAAGCAAATTAGAATTATCGAGTCAGAGTGAGAATATTACGTTGGCTACTGTATTATGGGGCATCTGATTTTGGCGTAATAAGAAGGTATGTGAGGATAAACTGGTGTCTACAGAGGTAGCTATGAAGTTAAGTTTCAACAGCATTCAAGATTGAAGAAAGGCTAGGAAAAAGCTATTACTAGCGCAAACAGCAGGTCTAATGTGACAATTGTGCGGAAATGGTGCCCTCCTCCTCAGGGTGTACTAAAAGTAAACGTAGATGCATCTGTTTTCCCTCAGTCTGATTCGTTCTCCATAGGAATGGTGGTGAGAGATCATAGTGGGGTGTTCATTGAAGCTAAAGTCATGGCACTGCCAAGCCCTGCTACTGTGCTGGAGGCCGAGAGCATTGGAGTGAGAGAGGATCTGTCATGGGTTATGTAGAGAGGTGATGTGAATGTTATCATTGAGTCTGATTCGTTCCTGTCTGTTCGAGCTGTGCTAGGAAAGAAAAACTATATGTTGGAGGTAGGTCATGTGGTAGATCATTGTAGATGGCTCCTCCGATCGGCTCCTGGTTTAGTGGTTACTCATATTCGTAAGCAAGCAAACAAGGTGACTCATAGTCTAGCTAGATTTCCTTGTTCTATTAATTGCTTCCATGTTCTTACGTCTCTTCCTTCTCAATTGATGGAGACTATTATGTCTGATATTTCTAATGAATGAAGAAGTACTTTTAGTTTCAAAAAAAAAAGTGACTTTATATCCTCTGCTATTCTATTTATTTGTCTAACCTCAAAGGAAGACAATACTAGCATGATGTTGGGCCATGATTAATGGTGCGGTGCATCCCATTTAATCAAGACAAGAGCCCAATTTTGATGATTTTAAAGAAAATAAATAGATGATATGTAAGCATCAAAGATAGTAGAATTGACCCAACTCAAGTCTTGGGCCTTAGTTCATAATGCAGTCATGAAGCTCTTGGACCAACTCAACTTTTAAAGGATAAGAAGATATCAAACTGTTGAGCCCATCTCAACTCCAAAAAGAATAAGATAGAAATAATTCGTTAACCCTGTCCTACAAAAACTCTAACTCTTAGAAACATAATTAAAAGGAGAAGATGGCCAACTTAACAAGTATAAGAAAATACAAATAATTAGTTAACCCTGTCCTATAAAAATTTGATAACATATATTATAATTTAATAACTGTACGATCCACGAATGAAATTTTTCATTTTAATATTTTTTATATGATTTGAATTTATTTTTATTTGTGTAATAATAATTTAAACTTTATTTAATATTATAAGTATATATTTTTATATAATTTATTTATATTTATATTTTAATAGTATAATGTTTGTGTGTGTTTGTATAGAGATGTATTTTAATTAGAAAATTATTGTGAGATATTTAAGTTAGGAAATTAATTTTTTTTTAATTTAGGCTCAATAATTAACTATCAGACCCAAATACCAATCAATCAAAATAAAGACTTAACATAATGGAATTCGTATGATTACTTTATCACAAAAAACAACAGGATTTTAAAGTATATATCAATTACCAAGCCAAAAATACAATTTTACAAAATACTATATATATGATCTTTTATCATATAAATCTATTAATTCTGAAATTAAGAAGTCCTCATATATTATTTATGGATCACCGTCAGAATTAAATAACCACCAAAAAATTGATGCGAAGATACTTAAGTTCCCTGCCTCCTTTAGAATATTAGATTCACCATATAATGCAATCACTCGTATTATCAATACAATTCAGTATTTCACTATTTCAGCAAAGTAAAAGGATAAATTTTTGTGCATGCACACGATTCATCGAATACTGCAGGTTGACATAAAATCCAACGTCCCTTTGTCAATTAAAAGCAGTTACAGGTAAAGCAAGAGCCATTTACAAAAGGACCAGGGCAGGCTATGCTATAGTATAATTAAAATCAGAATATTGGTGGCATCCTTGGATGCCATTCAAATGGGTGTCAGTACCCCCATGTGATAATATGGCCCCTCTCTTCACCATCCACCTCAAAGAACCCACAATATGGCTCCCTAAAGTTGCCTTTATTCACTAAAATAAAACACCTTTTATTTCCAACAACACATTTCCCAAAATCACACACAAAACATCACACACACACGCACTATAAAACAATTCTAGAATTATTGTTTAGCAAGAAAAAACAAATAATCAAACAGTACCATTGTTTTAATTTATTGTACTTTCCTGCATGCTATTATGATCAATTGAATGGCAAAGGATGTGAAAGTACTCAACAGTCATTTAAAGATTCAAAGCAAGAAGTTAAGAAACAAAGGCCCCACTTACCATATGTTCATGTCACTGTACCTGTGCATATCCAATATTCCACTTCATGGATGCCTTTAGCAAATATATACATACACATATATTACACATAATTACATTCTATGTCTAATCCCACAGGATTTAGAAAATTACACTTTTTCTTACCTTTTCAGCAGATAAAGCATAAAAAAAACTGGGGAAAATTAAACAAGGGAAATTTGAAAATGTGCAAAAGTCTTAACTAGTACTGCCATTATAAAAGAAAAAGCTACTTGTGAGTCTGCTGGTACTAATCCTTTGTTACTGAACCCTTCTGTGTGGTCCAGAAAACTAACAAAAGAGAGAAGGGTAAAATTAAACAGAGGGGCACCCCCACTCCCATTAACTAGTTCATCTGTCCTTTCATCTATGCATATTATGTATTGTTGTAAGTAGTATGGTATTGATGATGACAATTATCTTGTCAATATCTTTCCTTGGAGATACTTTTTTCTTTTATGATGCTGAGTAAGCTTTGACTGACTATACAGCTAGAAGGGCTTGTCTTCATTTTATGTGGCCTCTACTCAAAACTTCCTGCATCAAATGAAAATATTAAGAATTATAAGGCATTCATTTGCTTGATTCAAATAAGAGTGAAATGCATAGTGTAGACTTTGTGCATTCTATGTGCCCCATTTTTCAAGTTCTAGCAAAATAATAGTAGTGTAACATACATTTATTAAAATAACAGTTCGTGTATTTTTCAAGTTCTTGCAATGTGTCCCATCCTTTGAAAGCACCTTCAACCCACGGAATATTATAGTACTAAATGTTTTTTAAAAATTGAACACACCCACACACACATCTTGTTCTTGTTCTCCGCAAGATTTGAACCCTTGAACTCCCATAAAGGGAGCGAGGGAAATGTATGTTACTAAGAAAAAACCCCTTTTGTCATAAAAAAGAATAGAGATGGGAGGTGCACATCTTCTTATATTGTCAACAAATATATATTATCTAATAATAGAATAATAAAATTAAATTACAAATTACATAATATTAAAATATATGCAAATATAAGAATAAAATACATATTAAATTTGATGGAGGATTTTTTAAAAATAATATTTAGCTGTAATAAGAATTCAACAAGAACTTATTGTTGTACAGTATATAGATAGTGCATATAATTTTTAGTTACTAAATCACTTAAATTCACAGAATAGGAGCAAGATTTTATAATTATAAAAAGAAATAAAAATTTATAATAAACCATACGAATAATGCAAAATAAACAAATAAATTAT
Source organism: Oenanthe javanica (assembly GCA_008931105.1). Classification (NCBI taxonomy): domain Eukaryota; kingdom Viridiplantae; phylum Streptophyta; class Magnoliopsida; order Apiales; family Apiaceae; genus Oenanthe; species Oenanthe javanica. The sequence goes on along the minus strand of QRFB01004289.1, from coordinate 4,163 downwards.
TGTAAAACCAAACCCAACGTGGGCAAATACTAAAGATGAATTTTTGAACAAGTTCCTTCATATCAAAAGTACATTCTATTATAAATAATTATTTAAATATGTATTTATATTTTTATATTGATACCGATTATATGCATATTTATCTTTACATGCATGTACTTTTAATATCAAGTAATATGTATATGTATATGTATATATATACATATTTTTAATTAAAAAGGTAATATTATTAATTATTAAATCTGATAAATATAAAATGAAATTATTTACTATCAAAATAACTTATGGTACAACATTAGTGCCCAAATTTGCACAAAACTCGAACTACAAGTACACAAAATGTTCAATTAGAATTCGAGGTGCACAAAATGCAAGAAGTAGCTACACAATTGCAGTTCACCATTTTAATAAAAAGAAAATTGTGCAAAAAGAATTTCTATATCTTTTTTTGACAAGTCAAATGATGATCTTACCCAAAAACTGAAGTCAATCCCTCCATGCTGGCCAAGCTCACCCACATCATATCAATGGCCTCCTGCCCAACATAAGACCTCATAAATAACATATCCATAACGCATATGTAGCCTAATCTTACTGAATGCACACATATATATATAGAAAGAGAGAAGTAAGGCGGTACCTTGGCATTTCAGAGAAACAAGAACTGAGAGAAGCCATGTTGCGACCGGAAGCTACAGCTGGGAGAAGATTAGAAGACAGCAATGTGTTTGTTACGGGGACACTATCACCCATTTCAGTAGAAGCAGAGCACACCAGGAGATGGTCAGATTTTTTAGGAGACGAAAAAAGGCTATCAGGAAGGATGTGCTCCAAACTGCTGCAATTGATGAGAATACAGAGTGTTAGTTGGAAAATAGTTAATATGCAACACCTAAAGACACTAAAAATAGATTAATAAGTTGACACAAAGTTAACACACACGAGGCTATGATTGTAATATTATAATAATTGTACCTTCCAAGAGGATCAGATCCATCAAGGCTAGGAACCTTTTGCTTCTCACTGTCGCTGCCGTTCCCATTGCTAGCATTAGATTCATTATCCTGTGGATCAGCAGCTATGGTGGGAGAAACAGCTTCATCTTTTTCACCATTACCACCTTCAAGAACATAAAAAAACAATTGACAATGTAAAAAAAGAATTATATGGAATTCTATAGCAAATCAGATTCACTGTTTACCATCTACAGCTTCTTGAGTGATACCATCTGATGAATGCGCAAGACCTTGATTGATTTGAGAGTAAGCTTGCGCCGGGAATGGAACAGGAATGACAGCCAATTGATGGCGATGGAGTTGATTAAGATTATGATTTATCATATCTGGGAGTTGAAGATTCATCAGCCTCCTCCCCTGGTATTCAATAGCTTGTTGCAATTCTGCCTGCTCCTCCAGTTTTCTTCTAAACAACATTTCCTGGTTATTGAACACCATTCTTCTTCCTGTACATAGCAACAAAGAACTAAAGCATCTATAACTGGAGTATTAATCAAACAGGCAGAACTACATATAAACTCACCATATGGAAGATCAAAAGGCTCCATAGCCTCGGGCCCAGATGGGCTAAAACATGCAGGAAAGTCTGCCATCTCCATGTGGTGCTTCCTGTAGAATGTAGATGATTAATTAATATCTGGAAACTAATGCAAAGTCCTGTAAGCAGGATCAATACAAGTGCAGGCTGAGGAAGGGTGTCATACTTGTCTGGAAGCTTTCCCTTCTCCTTGTAGGGCTTAACAAGCACGCGAGAATCACATACAAAGTGAGGGTTCCCTTTAGCCAAAATCTGCTTCACAGTTTCTGGATAGACAAATGTGACAAAGCCAAACATTCTCTTCTGCTGATAAGGGATCCTCACATCTTGCACAGGTCCAAATGAGCTTCAAGATAAACAAAAATACATACTCAAGTTATTGTATAAAATCATCATTGAGTTTTAAGCAAACCATACACCTTACCTAAAGTAGTTGGAAACATCCTCTTCCTTGAAAGTGCTATCAGCTGGAAACGTCAAGTAAATTTGTCGAGAGCTAGAATTTGGATGTTCTCTAAATCCAAAGGCAGCAAAATCACTCCTATCATGCCTGCAACGACCAAATGGAAGATAATCATCTCCCATCATGACTGCTGCTGCCGCGGATCTACAATGTAGCACAACACCGTGAAAAAGCATGAACAAGCAATATCTACCAAGATTTCCCAATACAGAAATTTCTAAAAAAATATAATTATCACATATTCTACACAAATTACACCAACAAAATGACACTTGTCAGTTAAACACACACACACACATATACAATCATGATCAACAAGAAGTCAGATAGACTGAATTACACTACATATTATTACTCACAACAAATGCAATGATTACACATCCAAAAAACAAAAAGATTAAAAATTTATTGCAAATAATTAAAAGGGTAGTCTAATTAATAATCACCTTGGACTATCATTGAGAAAGCTCATACACCTGTTACTGTAAGGCAGTGGAGATCCAGCAGCCATAGCCAATCTCTGATGCTGAATAGCCTTCATCCTCATCACTTCATCAAACCCATCAAACTTAGGTGACCCCTCAGGTGAATCAGCACCAAAACCACCATGCACAAACTTACAACCACCCCCATTCTTACAAAACCCTTTAGCAAAATACATACAAGGCTTCCAACCAAACCCACCACCACCATGTACATTACTGTTGTTTTCATCAGATTGACCAAGAAACACATCATTCACGGAAACACTCCTTCTGTGAAGGAACTGGTGGTGATTTTCATTACAATTCCCATACGGAAACAATATCGAATCACTCCGTCCCCCCGGGCTGATGATTGGGTCATTAAAGTCCAAGTTTTTACCATCTTCAAGAAACAAAAGCTCATCATCACCATTTTGGAAAAATGGGGAAACAAAAGAAGGGTTTGAAGGGGAAGCAAAAGGGTTAGGAGAATTGTTACCACCATTCCCATTAACAACAGCAGCATAAGAGAGTGAAGAAGCAGAAGCTTCTTGTTTTGGGCTATGAAACCATGGGGATGAAGGAGAAGGACTCAAATGAAACCCATTGTTGGGAACAATGATTCTTGGTGAAGATTGGGGAAAAGGGTTGGGTCTGTTAGGGTTTGTGATAGGGATGAAAGGTAAAGCAGATGAAGTGTTTGATAAAAGTCCCAACTCAACTTTCACTTGATTAATCAAAGAAATCAACTGATTCTCAGGCCCATGTGCTAGCCTTATCATTTCTTTCTCACCTGGGTCTTTTAACAGTATAATCCCCATGATTTTACTACCATTTTCTGGATCCAATCCCTGGATTCTCGAAAACACTGTACTTGTTGCTTCATTATTATCCATGGGGTTTCTCCTCTTTACAAGAGAGAGAAAGAGATGGGAGAGAGATGGGAGAGAGAGAGATGGAAAATACGGAGAGCTAGGGTTTTAAACAAAAATAAAAGTCACTCGAATGTTACTAGGAAAAAACTCCTAAAAAAGAGAACAGAGGTGGGAGGGCAAATGCACATCTAATACAATATGTTTATGTTTATATTAGGTAAATTATTAAATAAGAAAAAAAGTGACTAACATTTAATATTGTCAAAATAAGATATGATGATGGGCCTGTTCCTATACTATTCTATAATCATGTGTAATACATGGAAGTGGATAAATGAAGCAAGCATTGAAAAGGGTACTCTGAACACTCGGGACAGGAGTCAAACAAGCTTTATTATTATTTTTTATTTTTCAAAAAATGGGATGAGAAGTTGAGGAGAAGATTCATAAATAATTCAACTAAAGGGTAAGTGGGTGAATGGAGTAGAAACAAATTTGCTTCGGTGATTGTGCTTTATACAAGGCCTGTAACATTGACAGACTTTAAAGAAAGACCCATTTTTTTGGTTCCTGTGAAAACCTGCAGAAACTTTGCCTTGATTATTATAAAAATTTATGGTTAGTTCATTTGCACTCTACCAATATATTTAGACCAACGTTTTCTCACAACCGGTGTTTAACCGATGGTACGATATGTGTATTTTGTGGGTAATGTTTATGTTTACATCCCAGGGCACCTGTAAGTAGAGCTGGCCACCCGGGCGTGCCGGGCGAGCCGGGCCGGTTCGCCCGCGAGCCGGGTTGGCC
>QRFB01004288.1:0-44854 GCA_008931105.1 Oenanthe javanica | reverse complement strand
AAAACTTGTTTATTTTCTCTATAAATATATCTCTTTCTCTATGAGTTAACCTAATTCATTTTTGGAGATAGAGGTTGAGAGAAACAACTTGGGAACTAGTATTCCCTTCTTACTTCGAAGATCAAATGTTCGTGTGGATACCGTTAGAGCTTAAATCACGTGATGTGGGATACGTGGTGATTGTACGAGTTTTGGACCTCCATAATCTCTATCTTTATTCTGTTAAAACTTCAAAAGGTAATATATCATGATCTCTGAATTAAATATTGTGTTTTTGATCGCATGGATCGTGCGGAGGGTTTTGATATTTTAATTTATTTTTCGCATTTATTTTATTGTGTTTGTGCCTCGAAACTCCAGTCCCCCTTCGTCGCTTCTGGCGGAACTCTGTGCAAAATTTCCTCCCGTAATATGAGTTACTATCCCTTGATCACCTCCAAACATCTGATGGAGGATCAGGAAAAGAAAGCGGGCAGTTTATAATTTTAAAAAAAAAAAAAGGAAGACTGGGAAGGGCTTGAACTACCGATAGCACTATAAGCCGTAAAATATCAGCAAGTCCTTTAATGTTCATATTGATTGCTTCGTGTAGTAATTACTTCCTCGATCATAAGTGGTATTTACTTTTTTTTTTTTGCATCTTGAATCAGGAGATATTCATGACAAGGTTAAATTACTTAAATATTAACTTATTTATTGAAAAAAACTGAAATAAAAATCTTTCATTCAGACNTTGTATTTTTTGACACATTCAGAAACTGTTGGACTTGCTCTAATTACTTGTTCTTCTTTCTTTTCAAAACAATTTTATAAAAACTTTTCCAAATAATACATTTATATTACTATTTCCAATGTTTGACTAGATGAAATATGTAAACAATTCATTTAATTCAATGCAATTATGAGGGGTAGTCATATAAACAAGTTATGTAATTAATATTTTTATTGAAATGTGTGTTTTTTTTATAAGAGACAACTCTGCGTGCCGTCCATTTTAAGTTTTAAGTGCCTCATTTTTTTTTGCAAATGTAAATTTATTAGAAGTAACGGTTAGTATTGTGTGTATTAATTATCATATATCTAAAAGCTCGTGGATATTGAAGTTTCACAAACTTTTATGATATATAACTAAAATAAATTCTTGTTGATAAAAAAAATATTTTGAATGTAAATATAATAGAAATTTGAAGATTTTTTATGTTTCATAATACCTATATATCTTTAAATTTAATGCAAATAAAAAATATTTCGAATTTCCAACATTACTATTAGACGGATTATATCTCGACGGAATTAAGATCCCAAAGGAATTCAGGGTGAAAGAAATGTTTAAAATCCAGATGAAAAGAAGTTAGCATGCCTACTATAGTTGAATTAATGGACTCGTCCCATTCAGAATCTAATGAAAATTAACACTCGTATATTAATCTATTGTGTAATAGCATTTCTTTAAATAATATATTTAGAAATCAAATAAATAAATAAAAATCAGAACTTATGTAAAATAATTTCCTGCATTTATCTGATCATTGGGAAATGTGATATCTGAATACAAGAAAATTTCTTGACTAAGAGCATATTTGGCTTACATAGCTTATAGCTTATAACTTATCTTGACTCTAAACTCAAAAATGTTTCTTTGTTTAATAAGTCAGAAATTTACTTAAAATCAGAAATAAATCAAAAATTAGAAATAAGGCAGAAATTGATTTAAAACCTGAACTACATATTACATACTTTTTTCAGTTATTTATTTTTTTTATTTTTCTATTTTAATAAAATTTATTTATATATTATAAATTATTCATAAATTACTTTTATTTTTATTTTTACATTTTTTAAATCTCATAAATCATTTATAAATCAAAATTACACAAACATGCATTTTAAACTACGGACTTATTAATTTAAGGCACATTAAATGATAAGCCATGGTTTTAAGCTTCACTCTTGCCTAGCCAAACGGCCTCTAATTCATGTTGTACATGCCTAGTAACCAAATGCTTTCGTGTATGAACAAGGAGCTCTCTGATTTCATTGACATGACATGTACAGACTCAGAGTAATAGCAAGTGAAACTGCATGTTCAAGAACCTGGACGCATTACTCATAAAGATGCACTGGCGGCGCCCCCCTTTGAACCTTAAAAAGTATACATACACACACGTGTGTGTGTTTGCACACATGTATCTTTGTATGTTCTTTCTTAATCCCTCAAACTCCTAAAAGACTTCTCCTATTGCAACTCTCTCTCACACACACAGAGTTCCATAGTTCTATGTGTATATATGTTTTTCAGCAAAAATGGCACTGGTCTAAGTTTTTCAGCAAAAATGGCACTTGTAAAATCTCCATCTTGTTCAATTCCCAAACCCCATTTTCAAAAACCCAATCTTTCAACCATAAATTCATNCATGGTTTTAAGCTTCACTCTTGCCTAGCCAAACGGCCTCTAATTCATGTTGTACATGCCTAGTAACCAAATGCTTTCGTGTATGAACAAGGAGCTCTCTGATTTCATTGACATGACATGTACAGACTCAGAGTAATAGCAAGTGAAACTGCATGTTCAAGAACCTGGACGCATTACTCATAAAGATGCACTGGCGGCGCCCCCCTTTGAACCTTAAAAAGTATACATACACACACGTGTGTGTGTTTGCACACATGTATATTTGTATGTTCTTTCTTAATCCCTCAAACTCCTAAAAGACTTCTCCTATTGCAACTCTCTCTCACACACACAGAGTTCCATAGTTCTATGTGTATATATGTTTTTCAGCAAAAATGGCACTGGTCTAAGTTTTTCAGCAAAAATGGCACTTGTAAAATCTCCATCTTGTTCAATTCCCAAACCCCATTTTCAAAAACCCAATCTTTCAACCATAAATTCATCTTCTTGCATAAGATTCATCACCTCATCTTCACATTCACCCTTCACTGAACAACACTCAATAGATAGATACAAAAGGGAAAATTGGATATACAAAAACCAACTTGAACAGACTTGTTCTTTTCCTGTTCCACCTGATTCAAGCTCTATTAGAGATTATGACATTGCCCTTCAGCTTCCTGAGCTCAAGAAAATGTTACAAGTGTTGAGAGAGAAGAGAGGGAGTGAAGGGCTTTGTGAGGGTGGAGATAGAAAGTTTGGGAATGTTTATTTGGTGGGGACAGGGCCAGGGGACCCAGAGTTGTTGACAATGAAAGCTATGAGAGTTATACAAAGTGCTGATCTTTTGTTGTATGATAGATTGGTGTCTAATGATGTTCTTGATTTGGTGGGTCAAAATGCTAGGCTTCTTTATGTGGGTAAGACTGCTGGGTACCATAGCCGTACACAGGTTAGTTGTTTGACAATTTTATGTTGGATTTGAATTGGGGTTTAGGAAAGATAGATTTTTNTATGTGGGTAAGACTGCTGGGTACCATAGCCGTACACAGGTTAGTTGTTTGACAATTTTATGTTGGATTTGAATTGGGGTATGATGAATTTGGCAATGTGGATAGTTTGTTAGTTTTGTGTTGCCTTTCTCTGATCTGTTTGCATAAATTTTCGCTGGCATTGCTGTAATGATTCGTAGAATCATAATGTGATATATGCTATATGTTTGACATTTTCGTGGTGATCCGTAGATTATAGAATCATAATGTGATATGTGTTGGCTATAATTATAAAAGAATTTGTTTGATTTGAATTGAATTGGCCAATTGGGGTCTTTGAGAAAGATTGAAATTTTGATAAATGTGACGATGCGAGGTCTCATACTTTGTTAGTTTTGTGTTGTATTTCCATGATTAGATTGCAAAAGAATGTCTTTTTGGAGTTCATGGTAATTTGAAGTTCTCGTGGGTGATTGTAGTACATACTGTCCAATACGGTTAGCAAAGAATTTGATTGCTTTGAATTGAGTTTCTTAGAATGATTCAAATTGCAATGATTTTAACAATGTGGATTGTAAAAAGAAAGTCTTGCTAGAGTTGATGGTGAGTTAGACAGTGCAAAATTGTTGCTCATCTAGCCTTTTTATTGGTGCCTAAGGAAACTAAGAGTAAAATGCAAAGAAAGAAACTTAGTACAATGTGCGACAGCTTGTGCAACTTCTGGTTACATGTAATCTGTACTCATGTATGTATTTATGTGGGACAATGTGATGAGCTGTATAGTATAAATTTTGTTTATTTTAGTTTTATTTCTTCATTTACTCATTGCTCAAAAGACTATGTTTGGTTTTTCAAATAAAAGTGTTTATATTGGTATTCTTTGCAGGAGGAGATACATGGATTGCTATTAAGTTTTGCTGAAGTTGGGGCAACAGTAGTGAGGCTTAAAGGGGGAGATCCACTGGTGAGATTTGCTCTGAATTTCATCTTATCTGTAATTGCTTATTGGAAAATCATGTAGTAGAAAATTATGAAGTGACAAGGTTGTGGTAATATTATGGTTTTAGGTGTTTGGAAGGGGCGGAGAGGAGATGGACTTTCTGCAACAACAAGGCATTCAAGTAAAAGTTATTCCAGGTATAATAAAGTAGACTAGTTTCACAATCCTTGTACACATTAAGCTTTACATTTACTTTTTAATTTATTTTTATTTTCTCACAATGCTGGCGTATATTAAACAAGCAATGAAGAAATATCTTAAATTTTACTTCTGAACTTAAAAGCTTTATAAAATTTATCTAATGTTAGCTGAATTTGAAACACATGCAATAAAGGCGTGTTAAACATAATGGGGATGTACTTATGTAGCTTCACCACTAGCACTTGCTTGACTTGATTTTATTTCCAATTTTAGAGCCTTTCTTAGCATCTATGGAAATTCTGTAAATTGCGTTAAGAAACCTCTAAATTAAATTCAACTTGACTATGAACTAGTCATATTTATACTCACATGTATCCTTGTTCCTGCCTTTAATATTATCCAAAAGTTAAAAAATAAACTGTTTATTATTAGATTTCGATATACTCTTGGATCGCAAGACCTGGACTGGATAGTGGATACTGGTAAATATATTTATCTATTTCTTTGCAGGAATAACTGCTGCTTCAGGCATAGCAGCTGAGCTAGGAATTCCGTTGACATATAGGGGTGTGGCAAACAGTGTTAGCTTTCTGACAGGCCACTCACGGAAAGGAGGAACTGACCCTTTGTTTGTAGCAGAAAATGCAGCTGACCCTGATTCAACTTTGGTTGTTTACATGGGCTTATCAACTATCCCTTCACTTGTCTTGAAGTTGATGCATCATGGTCTTCCACATGATACACCAGCTGCTGCAGTTGAACGCGGGACTACACCTCAACAGCGGGTGGTAAGTGCTTAAAGCCACCTAATGTGCTTGGAAATTGATCATCACCAACAGTAAGGGAATGCATCTGCTTGCCGCAACTCATATTGTGTGCATACCAAAAGTCTAAAACTTGTATTCCTAGGTTTACCCTGTATCTGGTTACTTAGAAATTCACTGAACATTTCTCTGCACCTTGCCAAAGTTTTGTAGTCAAATCATCTTAGATGAACATAGAACTAATTTTTTAATAAAATATACAAATGAATAACATTGTGAACAAATAACGATGCAGCATAAGACCAGTGAAAGCCCCAAAAAAACATTAAATATATATAGTCCAACTTCAATGCTTGCTAAAATTATATTTCCTACATGAAAGTTTGACGATAATTGCCAAAAGTATTCCCCCCCCCTCCCTCTCGAAAAACATAATAACAGTCTCCCCTCCTGGTCTTTTAAAATTTAGTAGTTTCAAATATTTATCTAATGCATGTACATGTTATGTCCTAGACTCCTAGCTCAGCGTACGTTATGTTTTGCTTATATCTTACCTATTTTTCTTTTTCTTTTCCCCCATCAAGTACCCACTGAAATCCTGGCTTGCCATTGGTTGAGAACACAATACATTCCATGAACCGTTTTAAGGGTGATTCCTAGGAGTGTCGAGCATAGTGCCCGATATAAATATAAACAAGATATTTTAAATATCATCATCAAAATTTATCTTCAACATGGATTCAATACTATTTTGGTTGGAAGCAAATTGATTTTATAAAGCAGTGAAGAGAATAGGTTTGGTAGTTTATTGTTTTTATTAAGGACAAATCAAGAATAGTTACAGAGCAAGTCCAACAATGTTCTAGTGCATTCCTTATAAATATTATAAAATAAGGACTCTTACTGATTTAGGAACTCTATTTTGTATGTCAACTCCAACAACAATCTCTATACTCATTTCTCATTATTTATTATAATAATAATAAATTTGAGTGGGAAGAGAAAAAAGATGGCCGGGAAAAAGGAGGGAAAATAATTTTTTATTCTTAGAAATGAAATAGTGAATGACTAGGGATTACCTATAAATAGGAAATGAGATGTGTGTCCTAGTGTCTTAGGAATTACTAGGATACTATTGGAGCATCATTTTTTGTGACATTCCCTATATTTCAACTTAGGAGCTCATTTCGGGAAGTTGTTGGACTTATGATGTAGGACAAGTGACCCGATATTTTTAGTATTTAATATTTAGAAAAGGAAAGTTTAAATTATATTGAACCTACTTATATTATAATATATTTATATAAGTTAGGTGAAGAAAGTTTCAATTTATATTGGGCTGATTTATTTTATATTTCCATATCAGGTGATAATATATATATTATCTCTGAATATTGTAAGGAGGAGAATTGAATTATTATTGATTGAAATAAAAACCCTAGAGAGTTTTCCTTTTTTTCTTGTGGATTCAAGGTGTTTGAAGATTTCTCGTGTAAGAGTCCTTTATTTATCTTTTAAGGATTAACGTTTGTTTTTCCTTTGCTTCTGTCCTGCGTCAAGTGGTATCAGAGCGAGGTTTTGCCTCGTTCTACGATGAATGGATTTTATGCTAATATTCCATTATTTTATGGGATGTTAGAAACCGAAGATTTCTTTGATTGGATTTCGGACGTTGAACATTATTTTGAGTTTATGGATGTTGTTGATTATAAACAGTTGAAACTAGTGGCTTGTAACCTAAGGAGCAATGCTGCGATATGGTCAGAGAAGTTGCATATGGATAGGAGACGTAAAGGAAAAGTTCCAATTCAATCCTAGAAGAGGATAAAACAGATGTTGATGAACAGATTTTTACTACCTGGTTATGAGCAATATATTTTTCAAGGTTACCAGTATTGCACACAGAGGAATCAATCGGTGACAGAGTATATAGAAGAGGAGGCACAACAAATTTCGAGGTATTTTAATGATACCAATAATGTTACTGATGTGTTCGATGAAAATCCTCAAAGCAAACACGATAGTTTGTTGGATGCGGGAGATATAAAAGAGTTTGATTATGCTAGTGTGGATAATTATTTGAAAGATTTGAAAAATGCAGAGATAGTTGGAGAAGAGTGTGAGATAGTGGTTTCTAAAGAGTGTACTATGTCGATGGATTGTGACAGATTTGACATGATTAAAAAAGAAGACAAAGACGAGGATGCAAAAGAAAGTTTTGAGAATGTCTTGAAAGATGGCGTTGATGAAAATCATGTTTTAAACATGGAAAAATTGTCATTAGACCCTTATATATTGGTAGATGATTTGCAATATTGGAGCAATTACAAAGGTACTCTTGTTTTTTATGAAATTGATACGAGTGCATGTCAATTGGTTCTCGATAGACCATATCCACTTGATTTGAATTTATGTCACAGAAGTAGTGAGAAAACAGTTGACTTCATATATGATGGTGAGAACTATATTTTGTATCCATTGGAGAATAAGGGTGTCTTAAATCCATTTTCTAAAAGTGTGTTATCTGTTTGTACAATTGATGGGTTTAAAGAAGTTGCAGATGGTTCAAGTTATATGTTGGCAGTTCAGTTGTTACAATATATTGATCTTGCGGAAGGGTTCAGATACAAAATTCCAAAAAAAGGTTTGCCGATAAAAATACCACCATGGAGAGATAAGCAACATGCACATGAAGTCCTTCATATCCAAACATTAACTCAAGAACGAGTTTTTCACAAGTGGGAGGGACTTATGTAGGACAAGTTACCCGGTATTTTTAGTATTTAATATTTAGAAAAGGAAAGTTCAAATTATATTGAACTTACTTATATTATAATATATCTATATTAGTTAGGTGAAGAAAGTTCCGATTTATATTAGGTTGATTTATTTTATATTTCCATATCAGGTGATAATATATATATATTATCTCTGAATATTGTAAGGAGGAGAATTGAATTATTATTGATTGAAATAAAAACCTTAGAGAGTTTTCTTTTTTTTCTTGTGGATTCAAGAATTTTTCCTTGTGGATTCAAGGTGTTTGAGGATTTCTCGTGTAAGAGTCCTTTATTTATCTTTTAAGGATTAACGTTTGTTTTTCCTTTGCTTCCGTCCTTGATAGCTTTGTTGTATTAACACCATTCTTTCCTTCTATTTTTCGCTTGGATTCAAATTGGAAAACGATATTGAAAAATTTCAGAAGAGGCTATGATCAATAACGTTTGGTCTAAGTTCCTCCAAAGGTACCCTATTATACTGAGAACATGGGTTAATACTCCTTCAGCATGGGGTATGTATTAAAATTAAAATGGAGCTTAGGATTTTACTCAGAATTTTAAATCTAAATAATGTGGTAGAGTAGATATCCTTAGAGTTGATTTTTTATTAGCTATAACGGAATGTATTAAAGAACTATAATATATATCATCCATTTATCCCTACACCCAGTTGGTGCATAACTTTTTATCTGTTACCCCCATCCCCTAAGTAGTCCCTCAAACTATGGCCTGCAGCAATCACCTTCAATTAAATCATATATTGAACATATGGGCTTTGTAATGAACCTTGTACTTTGTTGTTTTTATCATTTTTTTGTTATTGAGTTGCATTAGTGTTGTCTGTAGTGAATGATGGTAGTATTCTACATGTACATGCTGCATTTTAAATTGTAACTATACCGTTGCTTACTGTTATATGTTTTTACTTTTAATTTAAATTTTTTAGGTATATGCGCAAATTAAAGATCTTGCTGACAGTATTGCAATGACGCAACTAGTATCTCCAACTCTCATAATCATAGGGAAGGTCGTAGCTCTTTCACCATTGTGGCCATATACCCATAAAGATGCATCTAATCTAGTGGAAACCAGGTAGATAAGATGCTGTTTTGGTCCATCAATGTATATTTGTTCTTTAGACTTTCCAGTTGACAATGAAATCTGGCCTCTCCATGAAAGAGAGTCTTGGGTTGTAAAAGAAGATTTTACTGCCACATGTGGAAACAAAGTCACACATCAATAGGTTTGTGGAAGGTAGCGGCTTGAATGGTCATTTTGAATGGTCATAGAAGCCTTGATAGTTGTCAAAATCCACCTGATCTTTGTGTGTTTTAATCTTGAAGATAAAAGGGGAGTTTTGCCAAGCGGAACTAGTTCAATATTTCTGGGTGGATAGGCAGTTTTTTTTTGTTCTTTTTAAAAAAACATAGTAGCAGCAGTAGTAGTAGTAATGTTTGTATAAGGGAATAACAATAAAATTTTCTCCTTCCTTTTTAATTAAGTGAACTATCGGTACTGTTAGGCAGTGGGTGTTCGCTCCATATTTTTCATTTCTGTGTCTCTTTTTCTTCTGCTAATATTTTGTATGCGTTGCTAGTTGCTACTGTTTTCAGCGCAAAAAATCAACCAAGTTGATGCATTTGTACTTTTGTTTTCTATTTGTTTGAATATTCTGCTCTTCTTTTCTTTCACCTTTTGTTTCTGCATACTGTGGTGTTATTATCATGCATGCTCCCTGAACAAAATCCAACTCAGTAGAAATGCATCTATACTTAATTGACTACATGAAAAATGTACATATCTTTGTATTCCAAACATGGACAATCATAGCACTTGACATTGACATTAGTCCTGCTAATTAGGCCAAGTATTAAATTTAAATGATGGCAAGGTACGACCTTGTAAATTGTAATCATAAAACATAATGAATGTGACATTTTATTTATATATACATTTTACATACATAGTACATAAGTACATGGTACCCTACAAAAAATGAATTGAATAAGTATATATCAATTCAGCTATCAGTAGAAAAAATGAATAATAATGAATCCCCCTTTCCCTCTCTTGCCATTAGCTCCAATATCCGACCACCATAAAGAATGAATTTGGAACCAAAGTAAATTGCCACCAGCAAACAAGTGCTTCATGTAGTTACCTTCAAAATTGCTGTCCTGAAAAATGGATTTCAAGAAGCCATGCTGCCGAGTTTCAGACATATTTGGGGTTTGTAACAGGCAACTGTTAGTTCCTCCTTGGTGATAATTTGTCAATAATGTGATCTCAAGTGATTTGTCATTTATTATCACAAGCTTGTATATCTACTCGAATCATTCCGCATACACTCGGGAATAGGATACTTAGTGACATCCCTTCCTGCTTTGCTGGTTCTGAGCTCTGGCTGCCCCAAAGAATCCCGATGCAAGTCCATTATGATCCTATTGAACTCTGCTTCAGGGAGCGAAGAATTTAGGAAGTAAGGAACCATCTGTCTTTTGTTTGGTATAATGGTCTTTTTGTGACCTGCATAGGCTCTGTGTCCCTGTATGAAACAAAGGGGTGAATTATTAGAGAGCAGTTCAAGGTCATATGCTGAAGTAATTTTGTTGACAATGGCATTGATTTTGTAAGTACCTGGATTGCATGGCCCATATTGCCGCCATGAGAAGGCATGAAAACATCACTATTCTCGGAAACCATGTAATCAATGGCAGCCAAAATAGAGGCTTTATTTGCAAAAAGCTCAAGCTCCCCAGGCAATGCAAGGTCATTTTTGTTGTAGAAATAAGGAAATTCTTTAGTCAATGGTAGAAGGGTTTCTTTCCCACCAAATGGTGTGCCTCCGGCCCAAAAGATCCTCACATTTTTTGGTGCGCCAAGAGCTTTAAGCAACCTACATATCAAAATAAATGAATGAATAACCCCGCCTTTATGATTTGACATTAAATATTATAAATTTTAAAAGTCAATGATAATCAGATAGCTTAGAAACCTACCGAGTGACATCCAAAGCACTCAAGGGACAGAGACCAGCAAGCTTCCTGTCATGGTAAGTCATATTCGATCTTGATGTTAATAGCTCAGGTCTTAGCTTTCTCTCATTGCTTATCACTTCATCATACTCTTGGCTTAAACCAGGAAGGCAGCCTGTCCTGACCCACACATCCTTTTCCATACGCAAATGAAGTGCAAGATAAGGCCCTTTGCTCTGTATTCTCTCAGTAAGTTTATTACCGAGATCCAAGATTGGTGGAGCAAATTTCAGGGCATGAAAAGCAACCTACAAGAACAAAAACAGAATAACATCCTAAAATTAGCCTAGCAATTTCAATGGATAACCGAACCAAAACCTAGTGGGTGCTTGGCTCCATTTCCAACTTATATATTGGAAGTAAGTAGAGCTTGTAGTACCTTGCATCGAAGTTTCTGAAGATCAGAAGGGAGATCCTTCGATAGCCTAGAATCTAAACCACGTAAGAGCAGAACACCTTCCCGCCTCATCTGCAAAAACCAACAGAAATGATATCAGCATGACCTTTTCAATAACTTAAACCAATTAATAAATCTGTAAGTACATAAAATTTAAAAAAGTTTAATATATTAATGCAAGGAAACCAATATCATTTTGGAGAAGCCTATACAGTAGCTTGAAGCATCTAAGCAGTGGGAACATTTCGACCACATTAGATGTTAAGGAAAAATATGTTTATCTTCCAGCAAAAGATGGTGCATAAAGATGCAAGTTATACAAGCCAGTACTTAATATAGTAGACTTTTTACATAATTCTGCTTGCATGCATAAGTTACAAATTTTCACCCCTTTCATTACTTTCAAAATTTGAAGTTGCCTCCAAAAATTACTTCTCACAATCAGTTTATAAGTTTTAACATAACAAGTATAGCTTTGTATTTATTTCCTCTTAGGTGTTGTCCGTAAAGCATTTACTCAATCATATCTAACTTCCCAGAATACATATTAATGACCAACCAGCTTTCATGAAGTCATTGATGAAACAGACAGCTACCTAAATGTTTGGTTTCTCATACTCTTTAAAGCAATCCAGTGAACGAATAANACTCAATCATATCTAACTTCCCAGAATACATATTAATGACCAACCAGCTTTCATGAAGTCATTGCTGAAACAGACAGCTACCTAAATGTTTGGTTTCTCATACTCTTTAAAGCAATCCAGTGAACGAATAATTTTTTTTAAAACCTGTGTATCTGTGTATCAAACAAAACACAATTATTGGAAGCATTGAGAGAGACAGAGTGCCATACCCGTCGGAGATAACGTGCACGGATCCACTGAGGTGATACATGAAGGGGAGTGTGTTTTTCCTCCACTGGCCTTGACATCACATGAGTAGATGGCAATGATGAAATTATTCTTACATCATTAGCCAACACACTCTTGAAGTGCTCCACATCAAAGATATCAGAAAATTCACTGCATCAAGAAAAAGGAAATTCCAACACAGTTTAATTTACCATCTCAGATAGGCAATCAATAAACTCTAAAAAAGCATAAATAACTGAAATGCGACTATAAATGGATGAATTTTTACCATACTTGTCAAGAACATATAAATGGACTGTTTTTAAATTTAGTATCATACTGATTGAACTGACATACTAAACATAGTTATATATACTTGTAAGCAAGCTCAAACCATCATATAAAGTAGCTAAATGAACATAAAAAACAACAGTACAGAACACAAATCAATAACTAAGCAACAAATGTGAGTAAAATTTCAAAAAAAAAGCACAAACCTTTCATCACCCCAAATGACATTGACTTGCAAAATAGGGACTACCAAAGCAGCCCCAAGAATCCTAGCAATGACCACAGCATCAACAATTTGATTCCTCTGTTGATTCATACCACCAGAAACAACTACCACCAAGTACTTACTCCTATCCTTCATAATCCCCACACTATCTTTCTCATATTCTCTACTAAAATCCAAACAAGGCCTATACCCTAACCCATCAGGTTGCTTCCAAAACTCAATCTTTTCTTCACTTTTCTCCATTTTTTCTTCAACCCCATCACTTTTAAGCTTAGATTTCAAGACCCCGTTTGACACTACTGATGATTCAGGCTCAGGCTGAAAACTCAAGACCCCATTGGACAACATTGAAGATTCTAGCTGAGAATTTAAAGAAGAACAAGGGTTTGGTGTGAAAGGAACAAAAGGGTCAATATTGTACCACATCTTGAGCATCCCAAGGAACCCAAACAAGAAAATCAAAGCAAAATAAAATCTTGGGTTCTTGAAAATCTTGAAACTTGAGCTCTTTGGAGCTTTTTTAGGAGAAAGCAAGAGACTTTGTAAAGAAGATGGTGTAATAATCTGAGATGGTACTGATATATAGCATTGCTTCTTGTTCTTGTTATCTTTATTCTTGGATTTCAACATTATCATACACATGATTATACCAAAAATGAGACCTTTTTAGGCACTCTTTCAAGATATATAGATACAGAAATAGATACAAATTTTCTTGGAAAGATTTGAAGAGAGAAGAAATAAAACAAGGAATGAGGGTGTTTGAATCCGCGTTTGGTGTATAAAAAGAGACTAGTGAGTCTGGTCAGAGGAGGTGTGTTTAGCAGACAATTATATATAGTGTTTAAATTATCTAAGTTGGAATTAATTCTTGTCTTAATTATTTATTTGTTTTTATTGGGATTTTATTTTTAATTGAGAACAAAACAAACAGTAATATGCTGGGTTTTTTTTCTGGGGTCTTTTGCATTATTGAGTTGGATTAGTGGGTGATTTGACAGTTTAGGCCGTGAGGTTGTTGAGTATATTTGGGATTAATGAATTTCATTAGTGTTGTTTCTCTACTGTTGTACACGTTTTGTGACTGCAGTTATGGAAGGCTTAATAAATTTTACTGTAGGAGTTTATTAGGTGGTTGAGAGGTAAGGGTAATATTGTGGTGGAAATTTATGGATTTTTTTAGATGTTAAAATTATTTGAGGTTTAAATAAATTAATATTTAAGTACATTTTTTATATATTTCTGTGTTTTAAATTTTTATTTTTATTATAATTTTGTAAATTCTAGTTAAGGTTTTTATTATTATAGTACAAAAAAATCCATTTAAAATATAACTTCAAATTTAAATTTGGACAAACTCTAAAAATAATTAGAGGTATGTATGTTTTGAAAGTACAAAAGTTATGGGGAAAAAGTCCTTCGAGCGCAGAAAAGAAACGTGGTTCCATTTGAATTAGTAGATTATCAAGGACTAGTTTGTTTAAATTTTTACTTTAGTAATTTTATTGACGACTTTTAGGTTGAAAATAGTTTGTGGAAAGATTGGCATGCATCAATGATTCAATGTTTTAGTGAATGAATCTGTGTGCAGAGCCGGGCCTTATGCTCTTGAACGAGATACTAAAAAAAAAAAAAATTAGGGACATATTTTTTTATAAAAGAGTGAAAAAGAAAATAAAAAAATATATGTAAAGGCACAAAAAAATATTAGGACACAATATTTTTATAAAAGAATATCAAATTTTTTTAAAATATAAGAATTAAATAATAATAATAATAATTAGGACTAAATTTTGTTAAGATATAAGAATCAAACTTTAGTGATTTGGACACAAAATTTTGATTCACTTCAAATTTTAAATTTATCAGGGCCAGTGTTGTATGTTCTCGTAATAGATACAGTACTCTCCGGCTGGTTTTGTTCAAATTAACCATTGGAATAAAGACTTCCAATGAACTATTCGCCCACTTCTTCAGTAGAGATTACCTCTATATACTACTAGTAGTAGTAACCTAGACAGGCTGGAGTCTTGGGTTCTGTGCTGGACCCACACCCAACAAGTATACACTACTCTGGTCCACTGCCAGCTTGGCAATGCTCTTAGTTGGCTTTGTTAATTTTGATGTGCCTCGTTTGATTGTCACTTCCCAACACTACTGTTCCATCCCAATCTATAAAGCCTTTTTCTGGGGGCCCTTTCCCAGGTTTTTTACCAAGCAAGTTGACAAGTATATAATTCTATTCTTAGAATATCATTTTGTATTTCAAATTATATTTTAAACTTTCGATTTTTCTCAAATTTAGATGGTGTATGAAGAAAATATGTAACTCATTTTCATTTTTAATTTTTCAATTTATATAAATATTTTTTTTCCAGAAATTATATACATATTTGAATATTTTAAATTGAGTACTACTTCAAAATTTCAAATGCAGATATCTCGAATAATTTACAGCTAACCAAAAATCCTTAAGAATACGATAAAAAAAAGTTTTCACATGTATATTAGTCTTGTATTATATTGATTTTTTTTCGTATAACACCAGAGTACTATATATTCTAAATATATTATTTTTCTAATCTAAACCGGAATATTTTCGGGCTCCTATAGTAGTACTATGTCACATTTTAATACTGTAGGATGGTATAGTTTATTGTCGAAAAGGCTAATCATTTTGGAGTTCACTTAAAACTTCTAGCTGGCCAATGGCCATGCAAAATCAATAAGCTAATTAAATTATTTTAATCACGAGGGGCTACTAATAAGGTTACAAAATACTACATCATCTTAAAGTCAAATTTAGCACTTTCTATCTATGATTTTCACATTTGTGGTCCTGTTTATACGTGAATTAAGTGTTAAGAGATGACTGATCTAGGTCGAAGGCTGAATCACGGGACTTGAAATCCTGCGAAATGGAACTCTCATATGTAAATATTTATAAATTAAAAAATAGATATTTTTTATTCTCTTTATATCATTTTTTTGTCTAATTTAACTTTGTATGACTAAATTGCTCGAATATGACTATAATTTACATATATCATGTTATGAGAATTTTAAAAAATATATATATTGTTAGATATATTTTGTAGGCTTTTAAAGTTATAAAAATTAATATATAAATAACTTATAAATTATATATCACAAAATTTATCCCAACTGCATGTTGGTCAATCAATACTCAACTACCCGCTAGCCGCCTAATTTATTCTCGAAACCTTTTTAATATTTATCCCATTAAATTGTCATGTATGTTATTTTATAAGCAATAATCATTTCGTTTGCCTTCTTTGCTTTTTCATGGTTCTTTAAAATTCTTGTTAAGAGTCTTATTATGTAGATATTTTTTAAAAAAAATCAAAACATGCTCTAACTAGTCTAAATTTGTTGTTCAAACTTCAAACTCTTAGATATTTTGTCACTAAAATTTTCTCCCTAAAATTTGTTTTAAAAATAAAATTTAATTCAAAACACATTAACTTTATTGTAATGAATTGAACAATTTGCGATCATACAATAATTTATAATTTGCTGATATATTTAATGTAGTAATTTTCCTTTGGATTAATGTAGTAATATGTTTGAGACTTTTATAAGAACGAGTCAATAATTAATATATATCAAATTGATAGTTCTTTTAAATTAATATGTGATGACTGATGAGTTGTTGAATCCAGTATACATTTGATTGCGGGTTTGAATTATTATAAATAATATCGAAACTATGCTCAGTCGAAAGTGCTAAAATATTGCCAACATTTCATAAGTTTGTCAGTAAATTCGACAAACATTTCATAAGTTTGTCAGTAAATTCGACAAGGACGTACATCTAATAAAATGGAATGTTTATAACATCCATAATAAAATGAGTAGACCCAACAATTTTGAACACAAAACGATTTACAGGACACAGAACGACATGAAAATCTATTGTTTGTGTTTACATTTTCAGTACACGACACGAAAGTACATGAACACGAATGTACACGACCGAGATTTAGTGTCGGTTTTGTGTTTACCCTTCGAGTACACGGCACGACACGAAATACACGACATAAATAAATTTATAATTAAATTTTAATATTTATAATGAATATATGTATATTTATTATTAAAATAATACATGATTTTATAATATTGTATACAAATATGATTTAATATATTTTATAAAAAATTTATCTTAAAATCTTTTATTTTTATTTATTATTTATATTTATATTCAGTTTTACATGAAACACGACACGAGAACAAGAGACACGAAAACGAAAGTACACATATTCTAAATGGGTCGGTTTTGTATTTGGCATTTAAGTACACGAAAGTACATGACACAAAATTAAACGACATAGACGAATTGTCAGGTCTAAGAATGAGTATGTTTAAGATTTTTATAAACACAAATTAATAATTAATATATATTAAATTATTTACTCTTTTGAACTGATCTATAATGGTTGTTGGGTTGTTGCATAAAACATTGTATCTTTTTTATTATGATGGTTCTCAATGTATTTTTTGTGATTATTTTGTAAACTTTAAATAAATCACTATAGATTCTCAAAAAAATAATAAGAAATCAACAATTAATTATAGCTAATACTTTATAGAAATATTGGACAGCTAGTTTATGTAAAAGCATGTACAACCTATTCACAAGTAAAGGGTCTCGTGATTAATATAGAGATTCGCATATATATGACATATTTAATTTTAAATATCTGCGAATATTAAGCTACAAGAAAAGTTTCATCCCACCCAACTTAAAAAACAATTCAACCACATATTTTATTAATTCGCTTTGTAATTCGAAAATAATGATAAAATTGACAAATAATAATAATAATAATAATAATAATAATAATAATAATAATAATAATAATAAAGGCCACTCCTGTACGGCACACTTGCAAAATAACCTTTATACCATCCCAGCTTTTTTGTTCAAGATGAGTCAAGTTCTCTGTATGACTTGGTTGTTAGTAAATTCTTACTTACAAGTTACAAGAAGGAAGTTACAAAAATCAAATATATTACGGTATGTTCGAAAATTTAGATTTTATTTAAAAATTTAAATTTAACTTTTAACTAAATGATATATTTAAATAATTACTTGAATTTAAATGTGATTTTATGTAAAATTTAAAACATTTAATTATATATATATAATTTTATTCAATTAATATAATTTTAAATAAAATAAAATCAAATTGTTCACATCTTAATTAAAACATTTAATTTTATAGATCGTGAAGAATGAAGTTGTGTCTATCTTTATCGTTGTTTATGAAAAATGATTGTTTAATATAATCTTCTATCTTAAAAAAAGAAAAGACTTACCCAATTTTTAAAACCAACCACGCTAATTAAAAATAAGAATAAAGAGCACTTCGTGTACCCGCAGTTTGTGTGTCAGATCACTTGGGATACCACACTTCAAAAAGTACCACGCGCTATACTGCACTTCTTAACGTCCTAGCACTTTGCTGTTTTCCGTTAAATTAGACTAACGCCGTCAGTTTTTTTGTTTTGGAGAAGAATGTGTTTTTCGTGTTCTTGAAGATCAAAATAACTTTTGAAGATGATTCTGAACTTAGTTTTCTTCATATGAGTAACCAAATTGAATTCCATGTGTTGGNCCAAATTGAATCCCATGTGTTGAAGTACATGACTACGTGCTCCGTCTTCGTTAGAAATTGCTTGATTTGTAATTCATGATTTTCGGGTTATACTTGAATTTCTTATTTATTTTTCCGTTGATTTGTTGCATAAACTAATTACATGGTTACGTAGATCGGTGAAAGGACATGCTAGTGATATTTTTTGTTTGTGTTTATGGGTTGTTTTTGGAGCTCGTCGGAAAATTATTTTTCCGGTAAAGCTCGTCGGATTTCTTCAATTTACGGTCACATGGTTGCTTGTTTGTATGTATAATTGTTATATACGTACTTCTGGCAAGACTAGCGTTATTTTGATATAAAAACTGACAAGCTTTGTTTGAGTTTTGTTTTGACGTCGTTCAAGGTCACTGGAGACAATGACGGCGTTAGTCCAATTTAACGGAAAACAACAAAGTGTTAGAACGTTAAGAAGTGCAGTATAGCGCGTGGTACTTTTTAAAGTATGGTATCACAAGTAGTCTGACACATAAACTGCGGGTACACGAAGTGTTCTTTACTCTAAAAATAATGTACACTGATCATTTCTTACATGATTTTTTAGGTAGCCAGTTAGGTGTACGCAATGCAAAAATAATAGTATTGGTTAGTAATATTTGTGGTTGGTTGACATTTAGCTTGTATATCTGTACAACAGACATAGTGCAAAATCATGGCCTTATGGCTTATCTCGTTTTCGTTTGGTTCGGGATTGTTGTAAAAAGTTGACAAATATATAATTAGGTTGTTGTGTGTATAATTCAGAATTATTAGGTTGATAACACTGTACATAAATTTTAAACAATTTATATTTGGTATGTATATTATGCATTTGCATGTGGAAGGGCAAGCTTATTATTGAAGTTGTTGTCAACTGAGCTTCGTATTATTGAAGAGGAGTACAACGGTTAGAGGTCATGCCGAAATAAATTCGAATAAATTTTTAAATTTTTTTAAGAGATAATTAAATTATGACTAACTAGCTAGTCTGAAATTTTAATATAGTAATTATGGAGTAAGAAATATTGATTATGTAATAACTAATACTTAATTACAAGTTATAATTATTTGGCCTTAAGATAATAAAAAGAGAAACAATAATAAAATTATAGGCGACTAATAATTAACGATTATTCTACTTACTAGATAAGTTTGTCAGAGGGAAGAAAAAGAATGAAGTCAATATATTGGGTCGTTTGGAGAAGATCCTATGAGTTGAGCAACTATGCTTGATTACCTTCTTCCATGCAATTTTTAACTTGATTTTTATTCTAGCAATTAATTAATTGAAAATGGCAAATTTTATCATATACCAACACGATTCATATATCGGAAATTTTAGAAAGGATGTACCACTATACTATTCGTTTTTATACTATTTACTTTCACGAATGATACCATTACATTTTTTGGTTTTTATACTATTTACTTTCACGAATGATACCATTACATTTTTTGTTTCATAATCTTGTACGTTTAGTTTTTCACCTATAATATCTTTCTATTAAGTAAAATATAAAAATTGATTTCTGACTGTAAAACAAATTGTATATTTGAAAACTTTGCAAAACAATTATTATTAGATTAAATAAATAATTTAAATTATTTTTATGTATTGTTTTAACTTATAAATTATTAAGACCCTTACCTTAATCTAATTAACCTACTTCATTATTCTTTTAGTAGTCAGATACATCTCATGTGCCCTAGCATTTACAGGCTCTCAGACTCTCAGTACATCACATGAGGATTAAAATCAACCATGTGACACTATTCACTGCAATCTAAACTCAACACTAAATATACTAATATTGTTGTAATAATTTTTTCCCTTATAGTACTATTAGAGTATCAATCTCTGTCACAATTTCCAAAAAATTCCTTATCTTGCCTTACATATATATTTATAAAATCTAATAGCAACGGCAGTGTTGGGTAAACTATCTTAACCCCATATGTATCCTAATTGGTGACCATCTATATGATGTTAATTATTCCACATTAAATGCTAATCATGCAGAAGACATTGTTGCACTAATTTTGTTATGGGCCATGCATGTAGAATGGGTCTTACGTTACTGGGCATCCCACTACTCTTAATCATATTTGTCCAACATGGAGAATGCAAGTAGTTAATTTTATGTTGAATTTCAATACAATGTCACAATCATAATTCAATTTTGTGTTTTTCTTGACACAATGGAATCTTCTGTAAATAGTGGTGTTAGTTCAATGTATCATGATTCAGAAAGAATAAATTTTGAATTTTTATGTTACCCGAAAATGATCGCAAATATTAAATTAAAATGTACTCGAAAAACGATCATTGCACGATTATTCGCACATTGCAGATAATATGTAACTGAGCATGACACATTTTTTACATCATAGAGATGCACTATGAATGTCCTATTCAATGTTTTCCTTCATTAATCTGGTATCTTGATTGCAATTTTTCAAGTAATTTTATTGACATTCACTTGGCTTAGGAAAATGAAGGGTTTTGCAGGATATGGTTCATACAGTTGTTAAAATATAATATAAAATTATATAATTCGTCTTTTTAATAGATTTTAGGAGAACCGATAAGACTGCCATATAAATACTAAGTCTAATAGATGGTTCTGTGTATCCAAATAATATTGACATGATTATATCATTACAGTAATGGGGTATAGATCTCAAAGTGGATGAGGAGAAGTTTGAAGAGAAGNAAAGACCAAGGAACTAAGCTTACATGTCATCCGCACCTTTCAACATGAACATGCAACTGCTCGAACGCAGTTACAGCAGGTGAAAAAACGTCTAACAAAAAAAATACATGCCTTGTTTCAACCTTGCTTTATTATGAGAGGCCTGTTGGAGCTCAATAATGGCCAACAAATAGTTGTTGGAAAAAATTTAGCAAACATACAGAAGTCCATTGAACTCGGAATCTGTAAAAAAACACAATTCTATAACTCTGCAAATGTAAATATCGAATATCCGCTATCCAGATATTTCTCCTTCCTCTAACTCCTCTATCGGTAGCTGATCATTTGTATCCACTAGTCCCAGTTCCTGCTTAAACACCCCGTCAAGATCAAAAACTTCGTCAAGATTCGACTCAGAAATCAGATCTGAGTATGAATCTATCAACCCTTGCTCAAATTCAAAGTCCATCTTTTCAAATATATCTGCTACGGTAGAATTGACACTGAAATCCTCGTCTTCAGCCTTGTCAGAGGAAATATTATTCTTTATCGCTTGTTCACTTGCTGTTGCACATGATAAGCTGTCCAGCTTGTCTGTTGCTTGCTTCTCAGTTCCTGTAGGTTGATGGGAATTTTCGTCAATTCCATTCTTCTTGGAATATTTCATTAGATCAAGAACCTTGGGATCCGGAGAATTTTCCTCTTTGATTTCCTCCTCCCTAAAGGGCACCCCTTCGGGTTTCTGTTCCCCACTCTGTATTGATTTCTTAAGATCGAGCTTCTGACGAATTGCAGCTTTGATAACTTCAAAGTCATAATGGTGCGAGGGAAGAAAAACATGAATAACAGGGTACTCGATGATAACTAAATCGGCCAACTGTTTGCGTATTGGTACATCTATATCCAATTCGAGAAAAGGTGACTTTGGACCCTGCATATAGAAAAGAATTACTCCATTATCGATAAAGTTGGATACTCCCAGGCATATCTAAGTAAAATCATGATAAGATTTTATTATTTTCAAAAGATAGGAAAATTACATAAATAAAGAATGATAGTAATTCACAAAAAACACATATAAAACTAGCTATAAGTCTATAATAGAGAATTAAAGGCATAAAAGTAGTTGGAAATTATGAGTATAGCACATGCGACAACTATGTTGAAAAACAGAAAGCCTTGAGCAGAAGTCTTCTCTTCACAAGGGCAATAATTTGTTCAGTCGCTCATTTAAAACCAAAAAAATTAAAAATGAGAGCGGTTAACTACTATAATATTAAGAGTTAAATCTGGCCTACCAAAATATTCACATTCTGCTTGCTATACTTTGGAAATAGTACAGGTTTCTCACTCTTAGAGGTGGCAAAACAGGTGGCAGAGGTCAGCTTGGGATTTGGCCAACTCTGACTAGGTCCACTTGGGTCAGTTTAGCGAGTCTCCATCATTTTAGGTTAAGCCTGGGTTAGCCAAACCAGAAAAGTACATTATAGAAATTCGAATTGTATAAAAAGTTTAAACCTGATTTTTTGGGTTGGATGCGGTTACCAATGTCGGATATCGACCAGGTTTTGACCCACCAGTCTATATTAACAAAAAAGCTGTTGTGATAGGTTGAGTGGTAGATATTAGATGTTCAGGGACTTCACTCATCGAAGCAGTTATCCTTCTTGCTGTTGGTATAAACAGATAAGAAATTATGCATGAAAAATATTATTTATTCATAAACAAGAACACTGTCCACCAATGGCTAATCAATTTCCATTCATAAAAAGACTAATCTAATTTCTTAAAAATTGCCAACAAAATTAACCTAGAAAAGCAAATTGTGCCAAATGACCATGATAAGCAAAACTCAAAATCTTATAACTCGGGTATTGCTAAAAGACTCTGCCTTTTGTTTTAGGATCATCTCTATATTGCGCCAAGTGAAGCAAAACATCTCTTATTTGAGGAGCTTAATATTTTACTGCTTTTACACGATCAATGTGACTCTCACAACGTGTTTGAGATAATGGTTTTACAAAGAGTCCCTTCACATATTGGTTCAAAACATTCCACCTCGTAGCACAAGATGAAAATAATGTGTATTGTGTTCATACCAAAGAATGAAATAGCAAATCTATGAGAGTTTTAACATATCATAAAGTGTAAGAGTTGAGCTATGACAGCCACATGGAGTGTAGAACGCTCTAGCATTTATTTCGAGAAGTCTTTTAGGTACACCCTTAATTTTTCCCTTCATGTTAGATCCGTTGTCATACCCATGACCTTTAATATCATCTATATCGAGATTTGAAATAATGACATCTCTTCTCATTATCACCACGAAATGCCAAATTATTTTTCGCTAGTCTTTACAATCTCAAAAACCAGCAATACTTGCCTCCGACGCTCTTTTTCCTTCTTGGTTTGCGCTTGTAACTCATTATCAATAGTCATATTTTTTGTAGTCTTTTCTCTGCCTCCAATCAATCAAACACTTGAAATGAGCATGGCTCATCTTTAAGTCTCACACATAAATTTCCCCAATCTAGATGTCCCCCGTTAACCAAATAACTACTATTGCCACTTAGTTGAGAGGATAACTTGCAACAAAAACAGAATGCTTTGTTGACTACAATCGAATACACTAGCCATCTTCTATCATGTTTCTCTCTATTTGGCAAAATTTTAGTATAGTAATCATCAGAGAAATGTCTCATTCCATTGCCTTTAGGAAACTGAAATTTAGCTTGAAGAATTCTTATAGGACGTCTCTCCACCAAAAGATCCCTAAAATTTTGCTTAATTAGATTCTAACTTCCCGGATCAGTCTATATTTTCCACACTATTATCATCTCCAGCATTCTCCACATTATCTTCCGCATCCGCATTGTCTTCCCAACTCACTTAAAGGATGCTGCTTAATTATGCGCCGGAGTTGGCTGCTGGCACAATAGGATGATGCCTTACCGCATCGCAGGTGGACGCGCAGTAGCGTTCGTGGTGGTACTTCAGGATTACAATGTACTGCGTCCAAGATCAGAACGAGCTTGCCGCTTGAAGCGTATATTTTCAACATCTTGAGTCACATTCCTCTCCATGATGATACCTGGTACATACCTTTGTTGTAACTGAGTCTCTCACTTTCTTATTTTGTACTTTGAGAATTCAAAATTACAATTATAATTGAGTTGCAATTGACCCCGCACCTACATTTGAATCTTGATGTTTTGATTCTTTGCTCCTATGATGATAAAAGAGATGGGAACTTGGGGTGTTTGGTAGGTTGGGGTAAATGATAAAAGGGGGAAATTTATCTTAATATTTATTTCTAATGTTATACATATAACTATTTTTTTAAATAAAAAAAATTGGGCCCATATCAAGCACGCCCCATGCCATTGCACGGGGGTTGCATAAGTCATAGTCGAGCCTCCCAATGGTATGAGATGGCATTTTCAAAACCCCTTGCATTTGTTTAGAACATAAACTTAATGGCATGTGTCATCCATAAACTACTGTTAGTCACTTCATACTTCAGGTCAGATGTCACTTGGGGTGTTGACAGTAAGATTTCTGATATTTAACCCCTAAAATCTGCACTAAATTATACGGTTCCTCCAATACAATTGAAAGCTCGATTCAAATTAAATGGTGTCACTTTCTATGGTCACAAATATAGCGGGAAAAATAGGAGCAACTAAATAACTATAAAGTAGTTTAAACCTTTTTTTTTGTCTGAAGTAGTTTAAAACTTTTAGTATTAAGTATTATTAGGATAATTCTCAGGTCTTGTTGATAGTTGTGGAATAGATCAGGTCTATTAGGATTTATATTATTATGATGTTTATCCACATACCTTCTCCTAATTTGTGTGGGAAGCACCAATCTTTATCTACATTTTTTGATAGCCATCCTTGTTTAGGGAATCAACATGAAAATAAGGCACGGAATCAATTATTTGGTAAACAAAATCAGGAGAGTAGAGAGTTAGAAGTCTCTTCAACAAAGCTTCTATAGCATTCTTTCTGTAACAGGATTCGTATCTCGGGGCCATAACAACTTGGTATCAGAGCCTAACGTCATGGGTGACTTGGTGATCAAGAAACAATAACCGGAAAAAAGTGCGAGAGAAGAAATTCGTGAACTTCGTGATGGCATCTGGGGTTGTGTTCATAAAGAGTTCATAAGGAAACAAAATCATTGGATTAAAGAGATCCGACGGAGCAAATCAACAATAAAAATGTCATACCCATGTACAATAGAATTTCCATTGACGGGTCTTAGGATCCATCGGGGTGGCTTTATAGTTGTCAACTAAGAGCAACTCCAATAACCTCTTTACTTATTTTCTAAAAAATATATTATAAAATTACCTCTTAGTCACTTAACATGTAAAATTACATATTTGTTCCAACAATTCTCCTTAAACATGCTCTCTAACTAATTTTTCTTATTTAATTAATACACACATGAACATTACACATGCTAGTACAAGAGAAAGAGATTAAACAATATATAAATTTAAGTTAGGAGGGAGAATGAACTCCTCATTGTTGAGGAAAGATATAGAGCTCTTAAAATATTAAAGAGGGACTAGGAGCTTGTTGGAGACAATTTTAGTCTCAAAATCTTCAAAAAATTACTAAAGATACTATATGAAGATGTTGTTGGAGTTGTTCTAATAACATTAGTAATCGGTGATTTTCTTTCAAATGCTCTGGCTAGGCCATGCCAAGTTTGGAGGACTTTGCATCTCCACATCAACCAAGTCCATCATTTAATCCAAAAATAAATAAGTCAACTAGTTCATCTCCTTGTAATGTGTTGCCCTGCTAATAAGGTTTTAGAATTGTTTCTGATATTCTTCTACTTATTTCAAGTTAACTAGTTCACCTAAAGAATTTCCACTTAATGGCAGACCAAATTTTACAAGGCAATAAAATTTAAATTGAACCCATTTTCGATCAGGCACCTCTTGTTCCAACTTATAACACCACAACGGGTGTTCACCTAGTAAGTAGAATGCTGCCAACCCCACCTTATCTTCCTCATTTGTTTTCTGATTGAGAAAAAATTGTCCCCAAAATTTTATAGTCCTTTGAAAGTTTTAACAAAGGGGGATAGGTTGCTTATGCTATTGATCTTCCTTCAAACTGTTGGATTCATAATTTTAGACCTGAACCAACTACAAAGACCATCACAGTAGAATGTATAGGTAGAGAACTAGATTGGGATAAAACAAAATCATATGTGCAGCACACGGCCCTTCTTTAATAAAGCGGAAATAATTGATAATTCTGTGTCTACACATAGTAGAGTTATTCTGTATACTCTTAATACAAACATATAAAGCTACATGAATTCATTTATATATCATGTTTTTAATTTCTTTTTGACAAAACAGAATCGCTTATTTCAAGTTAAATCTTGAAAACAAACTAAAACTGAAATAAGATGATCCAAAAAATTATATCTAGGACTGAAGCTAGAAACCCAAACATTCAAAACCCAATTAGAATTCCAGGTGAGAAGCATATGATACAGTACTGCACTACTAGTCTACTACTAATTTTCAAAAAAAAAGGCTCCAGAAGGCAAAACATAGAAAGGTTATTAATGATCATTTCAAATTACATTTATGGTAATTGCAGTTTCCATTCGAATAATATTCCAAGCAGGAATATTAAAATAAAAGAAAACAAATTAAAAAAACATATGTAACATTGAATACCTTTGGAAATTTTCGGATAAAAAATTTGAGGGATTGCAGTGGTTCATCGCAGAATCGCTTCAACCGATGATTCCAAGGGCCAGGTTGGAGATGGTTCACAATAACTGAAGAGAGGCTTGTATTCTCATCCACTCTTGGAAAAAAAATTGGCATGAAACCAGAGTAAAATTAGGAAAAGAACAGAAAAGGCTGCATATTTTAATATGAAAATTTTATACTTCTTTTGTTCCTTGTTATTTGTCCATTTAATTTAGTGAATAAAAAACATAGCTGTATTCCTCTGTTCTTTATAGTAAACAACAATAAGTTTGCGAGATAAATGGGGCTATATGTTTATGGTAGTGCCTGATGTGTAGGCCTTAATTGTGTTATTGGTAAACCGGGAGGTCTAGGTCTGCATAAGTTAATGATATATGAGTGAATGACATTTTATTAAGTGCTAAAAACAAAGAGTGTATACTTGAGAGCACTTGAAAGAAGAACATAGAAATGCCATAAAACAGGTCAAACAAAAGGATAAGTCCAAGTATGATTCTAAATTGGTGCTTACCTGTGGTCATGTAGTACCACATCTGTAGAATGAAACCTCCATTCAATTGTCCATGAAATAACCTTCTTCCTGGTAATCCATTCAGAAAACAAACCATTCTCATCACTTCCAAGACCATAGTATCCTTCATCCTCATACATGAGGTTGAGAAAGACAAAAAAGCAGTGCCAACTGCCAAAGTTGTTACAGCAAAAAAAAACCAAGTGGGGAGCATGAAGATACAAGAAACTCAAATGTGGAAAGGGTATATTAGATTTTGTCTTCTTACAAATGCAATTCAAGTATACAACAATTATCAAAAATGTTGGAAGAGTAGCCCTACTAGTACAAGAATTACATATCATTAAGCATTGGTCAAATAAGTTATAGTGTTAAATTTCCTTGTAATATTTAGACCATAGACAATATAAGGCTCCATTGATTAGAAACGTATTTTGACTGTTAAATCATTATTTTTTATTTCTTACACTAACAGAGGTCTCCAGGAATTGACCAATCCAAGTCGTGGAATGCAATTACATTATTATTTTAACCATTTTTCTATATACATTACTTGCACTAAATCAGGATAAAACATTTCACTTTTTACTACTTGGCAAAGCTAAATTACATCTAGTAAGCTCACAATATTTGAATCAACATTTTGAAGGAGATCTTAGTTGGTTCAAACTCAAGTGCCTTTTTATCCTCATAAATCCCCATGACCACATAGAACAAACCATGCCCACATGTGCCCTTATGCTACGTTTGTTTGGTCTATTTATAGTTTGCACCCATTTTGTCTATGCTTAAATTTTAAAACAATCTAATGTACTAGTTTTGATCACTATCTAGATCTCCCTAGGTATCACTAGTTAAACAAAATTGAACTAATTTGTGACAAACTTGGAGCATGTACTAACTTGAGCATGAAACATAGTTGAAAATTTACAGCTAACATACCAATAAACGGGGGATTATTAATCCCATGAAACAAACATAGGCTTAAAATTCAGGATTCACACGTTGACTACAGACCTGAGTAATAAACATTGCACGATTTCCAGCATGAATAATAAACAAAAGTTTTACACCTTAACACTTGGCCTCCATTAAGCAGGATTACAAATTGTATCATCCAAATAATTCATGCAAATATAGATGCCATTCTGAAAAACATTTTACCTGTCATCATAAGAAGTTTGATTAGTTTCCCTCTTTGACATTCCAGTTGGGAAAAAAATGATTTTGGTCCTTCGGTTATTTGCAGCTCTTCGAAGGTTTATAAGAGGAAATGGAAGTCTAAATTGATGATCCCCACAAAGCTTAGCTCTCTTTCTTTGAGCAGAGTCAGCGACTCTCTTCACATCCTCNTGTGTATAACTGGTACCACTACCAACTTCCAAGGTCCATGGACTGGTGTACATTATCCTATTGGGGTTCAGTAGCCACAAATTCCATGTCACTGGCATGTGTATTTTTCACTGTCCTGTAAGTTCAAAGAGAACAACTTTCCTCTACAAGGCATCCTGAACGTTAATTAAAGGTACAGTTTCGTTTGTCACTGGCTTATTATTGTCCAGTTTCTGTGCTAGCTTGCAACATATAATTTAATGTCTAGTCTGATACTTAACAATAATATAGTTTAAAATTTCACCCAACCCAACTAAAATTTTCCAGGATAGAAGAACGATAGTGAATGTTAACATCATCATCACAAAAAAAAAGTTAATAGTAANGCTAAAATTTCCAGGATAGAAGAACGATAGTGAATGTTAACATCATCATCACAAAAAAAAGGTTAATAGTACAGTGTATAATACAATAGTGAATCTTATCTATAGTTTCCTTCATTTTTTCGAGATAGAAGAACAATGATGGGTGTTAACATTACTATTACTAAAAAGTTTGAAACTTTAACATAGATTGCAAAATACAAGTAGCAGAAATCTTGCTCTTCACATGAACAAAAGAAAAAACATTCTTGGTAATCATAATTTAAACCAATACAATAAAAAGATTCAAACTTTACTCATGATCATCAACCAAACCATCAAATTTCAAAGACCCCCCAACTTCAATGATCAAAAAGGGTAATCAAACAACTAAAACCTATGGATACACAGATACACACAAAGATTGAAAGGGGGAATACCAGAAATGAGAAGATTATCATCAAATTTAGACAAAGGAATGATCTGGGTCAGCTGTTTTTTTCCAGTACAACCAGTGGATTGCTTATGAGCTTTAACACAAGAGAGGCTACAAGAACGTATGGAGCAACCTGGGCACTTGTATTTTGATGGGTTTTCTTTACACCCTTCACACATTGTATCTATCTTTGCTTTGGGTTTCGAGGTTTCTTCTTCCATTGTTGTAAACAGGGTTTGTTCAGACACAAAACTTGCTCCAACTTTCAACTTATATCAATATGCCATAGTACTGTAGATATCAAATTCTAGGGCTACAGTAGATTTTTGGATTTGGGCTCAAAAAATTATTACTCCCCCATCTCCGTCTCGCAATAATAAAGTGTCTTTCTTTTGATTTTCCGTGTCCACTTTGACAGTAGATAAAAAATTACTTTCACTTGTATTTTTTAAAAAGTGAAAAATACATTTAAGGTTATTTGATATATTTTCTAATGATATAATTTTTAATTTTTTTTAGTTATATATAACCCGCACAGAGCACAGATGCTATTAATAAATTATACAGTAATTATTTTATATAATTTAAATATTTCATTTAATATGATAATTTGTTTTATTATTAATTTTTTTTTACATTTTTCTATACAATGTTGTATTTTAAATAAATAAAAGAGTTTGAATAATTATAAAATTGAGTTTGAATGTGAGTAAACTATATTAAATAAAAATTATAGGATAAGTATGATTCTTAAAATAGAAAATATAGAATATAATTTAAATATAATATAAAATTATCTGTGAGCAGTTGTATAAAAGAAGCACTATCGGGGATAGAGTTGTATGTATGATATATCTTTTTTAAAATTAGATTTTATTAAAATTGGATAATTAATATCTTTTCTATGTTTCACCTAAAATTGGACGGTTAGGATCTTTTTATGGTTCACCTATGTAAGATGAAAAAAAAGTTTTCTTATTTGGTTATAATAATACTAGATTTTAACCCGTGCAATACATAGATATTTTGTTTTATTAGTTAAATTATTTATTTTAAAATTACTAATATTTTTATAATTTTAAAAAGTCTTAATATATTATAATTATATTAGCTTTATAACTTATTTAAATTATATATTTTTATATCAGCCAAATTAAATATAAATAAAAAAATTATAAAATATTAAAAATAAATATGTACACCGAACAAAATATAAATTTATATTATTAATATATAAATATGTTAACTTTTGTGATTCGAAATATTATGAACATGATTTTTAAATATATCAAACATATCATTAATATATTTAAGATTATACATATTAGATTTAAATATATTTTTGATAAGATTCTCTATCTATTCCATCTCTCGAGCCCCGATGTGAGAAATTGTATAAAAAGAGAGCTACCGGGATAGACTTGTATGTATGATATATATCCTTTTGAAATTAGATTTTATTAAAATTGGATGATTAAGATTGTTTCTATAGTTCACCTAAAATTGGACAGTTAAGATCTTTTTCATAGTTCACCCAGTACCATATCGAAAGACCAAAGCTTTTAATCTTTCATAGTATAGATGCGTAATATTCGGTCAAAAATTAGTCAATTTGACTAACAAAAGTCAAAAGAAGGACAATTATTTTGAGATGGAGGGAGTATTTATTTATCTAATTCTTTTTATGAATTCTACTCAATTGTTTTTATAAATTGAGTTATTTTTTTAATTTATGTTAATTTTATTGATAGGCTGTCCTAGGATGAAGGCCCTATTTACCTAAATGTAAGGAAAAAGAGTCCAAAATATTTAAATTCAAAAAACTGGTCCAATATACCGACTAAAGACGCTGTTTCGCACTACGTGTTACTTGAATACGCTTTACTCTGCTCCGTGTTAGTCGGATGCGCATCTATCTACTCCGTATTAGAGAATACGCATGTGGGTATCACGCTTCACGCTTCACGCTTCAACTTGATACGTTTTCTGAGACTCCGTTGCAAATGCTTTTGCACAAGACCAAACAACACTCATAGGTTCAAGGTTGATACGTAATCTTGTATGCTGTTTTTATTTCATACGAAGGTAGAAAGGTCATATTAATTTATACTAATATCATTGGTGATCTGTAACTCTTTGGTAGAGTTTGTAGATTAGTAATGGTCTTCAATCAATATTACCTATACATACATATATTTGTATAGTCACATTAGTTTGTATAAGCCATTATAGTTTGAATGCCAACTGATTATGGAGGCTTTCAATTTCAGTTAGAGAGACAACAACATGGGAAGAAGTTAGTCAATACAACCAAAATTTAATGAAAACAACTTATAATAAACATATAAAATAAAATTTGTGTTTTGCTGAGAGTCTCGGTTAAAGAGAAAGGATAGAAAGAGAGAGCTTGTAGTGGGTTAAAATGGATATCTACGTGAAGTGAAGGATAGGTATCACTAAATTAATAATTAGGTTACGCAATATGTAATGCCGTATTAGATCGGTAAAAAGTGCCACACTTTGCGAATGAAGTATATCGGGCCAGGATGTTTAAAATATAAGTATATCGGGCATTTTCTCGTTGTCCTACGACTTTATGAGCATGAGTATTCGGAAAATTGGATATTTAAATTTTTATAATTAATAATAAATGAATATATTAATAATAAATAATGAAATGTATATATAAAATTAATTAAAAAATTTATCACTAATAAAAAACTATTTTACAAAATTTTAAAATATCATGATTACATTATTAGAGGAAAAAATTAAAAATATAATAAAAGAAATTGTATTTTTAATATATATTATTTTTTTATTTTAGTTTATGAATTCGAGAGGTAGTGTGATATTAAATTTTTTAAAATTTTATTTATAAGAAATATTAGAAATCTAATATTCTGATGTTTAATAATGGTATAATCTATTTATGACTTATAAACTTAAATTGAATTGATTAAAATATATTAATTATTTATAAATTAAACTAATTTTAAAAATTATTAATTCAAATTCAGATAAATTCAATTCAATTTAAACAAACATCCAATTAAAACCGGAATCAGAACGATCTGATTTTAGTAAATCAAATATCCGATTTTACTCGTTCCTAAACATGTTTCTCTTTATAATATATAGATTTAATAAAAAAATAATTATTTTACAATTTATTATCCATAAATTTAATTCAAGGTGGTAGTTGATAACTAATTGAATAAATTTAAAAAGGGACATTCTCTATGCTACCATTGTACAATTGACTTTTGTCAATGATACAATTACATTATTGACTTCTATCCATGGTCCACTAGAGCTATTACTGCAACATTCTATTAATCAAACGTTAAGTAAACGTTAATTATCAACTTCATCAACATTATATATCTTTAACCCCTACATGTACGAGCAATTGGTTTTATCTTCTTTATATCCCATGTTTTATCATCTGCTAACCTACTTGCATGAATCCTCCATTTACAACAATCTGCATAGCAAGTTGTAGTGTATCTTCTGTTGTCTGCAGCAAGCACATTGATAACAAACCCTTCCTGGATACAATAGTCCTTGAGTGTATCTCTAAAATGAGCCTTGTCCATGAATATCATCCAAGGCCTTAATGTGATCTTACCAAAAGCCTTTCCTTCATACAATGTTCCATTCTTCTACAGAACTTGGAAGTAGTTATTATCATCTTCATCATCAATGAAGTGACTCCATTTTCCAGGTTTCCAACATTCTTTCACTTTTAGAATTCCCTGTTTGTCTTCCCTTTCATCTACATGTACCTTTCCATATGGATGTAATTCTTCTTCAAAATCAAACCCATAATCATGTTCCCCTTCAACTTCATCCCACTCTAGATCAGACCCTTCATCATCATCCTTGAATATAACCTTCATTTTAACTTTCCTATTATATGTATTACTTTCCATAACGTCAACCACACTTTCAGTTGTGGTTGACATCCTCACATTCTGTGAAGCTACCCGCAAACCCTTTCTTTTTGCAGTGGTTTTATGTATCTTCCTTGTAAATAAGAAGTGATCATAAATTGAAGTACTTTTAGGACTAGGCTCAAGAATCAAGGTGGTCTTTTGTGGTGGGGAAAATCTGGGACTCCTTCTAATAAGAAAAGCTTGAAAGGCTGTTTTAAGTGAGATTGTATCAAGTGGTAGGTTAACATTGGAATTTTTTGTCTTAAGCTTAGCTTTTGGTCTAGGTTTTGCCTTTGCTTTACATTAATTTAGTTTTTGGCCTCTCAATTGAGGTATCTTCAAGTTCATCAAGCTTGAGGAGGTTTTCACCAATCACATTATCATCAATCTGCTTATCATCATCCAGTAAATCATCTACCAATAAACCATCCATCAGATCCACCACATTAACCTCCACAACTTTGTCATCCACCACTTTATCCTCCATAACTTTCTTACTTTCATATTTCATGTAACATCCCGTATTTTTTAGAATATATTTAGTTATATTATTTAATATTATGAATAATATTAGTGAGTTATTATTGATTTATTAGTTGGATATATTTACATTTAGTTTATTATTAGGATATTTTATAGGATATTATTAGTCAATAAGAGAAAAAGAAAATAGAAAAAAGGAAAAAAGAATAAAAAAGGAAAAAGAAAAGAGTTAGGGTTTTGGAAAAGAAAGTTACATTACAGAGAGAGAGAAGGAGAAAGAGATGAAGGAGAAGAAGAAAGAAAAAAAGGAGAAGAAAGGCTTAAGATATTGGATTATGGTATTAAATTAGGATTCTTGTGATTGTGACGTTTAGATTTCTTGAGGAACATTCATAATATTCAAGTTTTAAGGTACATATATCTTTTCCTTATTCTTTGTCATCGTATTCGTATCATTACTCGAATTCGTATTGTTGCTTCGAAATGTATGTATATTGTGTATCAATTGTATCCATTCTCATTCTTATAAAATTCGTATCTTCTTCGTTATTTATCGGATTATTACGATATTATTGTGCATAGAAAGATTTTTTAATTATCTACATCTTTTGTTCTAATGTATTTTCTGAAATTATGCATATAAGCATGTTGAAATCTGTCTTTTGTGCAATCTGATGTGCTAATTCAGGTTTATATGCTGCAACTTCAAATATTCATAGTAAATTGAAATTGTATTCATTTTTGTGAATAATATCATTCTGGAAAGGTATTTTCGAGATGTCATCTTTTATTTACATTCCGCTGTCAAATTTTATGATCTTGAGATCGTAAATAGCAAAATACTACTGTAATCAGGTGCTGATTTTGTTCTAACAACCCATATTTGTTTGTTTTATGCATTCGTTACTTCTATGTTTTTGATGAGTCTTATCATTCTAGAAAGATCTCGGAATTGTCTACAAGTTTCGTATTTTGTGTTTTTTCATTTGAGTTCATATTTATAGGGTAAATTGCCAGTTTTCTGGACAAATCAGGTCTTATTTTATTTGTAATTGTCTATGATATTTGGCGTGTGTGATATTTTGAGTAAGATATTTTCAGTTTATTTGTGATATATGATTGATTTGGGAGATTTTGTAAGACCTCCGTCATGAGTGGATAAATCTCATGCTTTGGCACCANATTTACAACAATCTGCATAGCAAGTTGTAGTGTATCTTCTGTTGTCTGCAGCAAGCACATTGATAACAAACCCTTCCTGGATACAATAGTCCTTGAGTGTATCTCTAAAATGAGCCTTGTCCATGAATATCATCCAAGGCCTTAATGTGATCTTACCAAAAGCCTTTCCTTCATACAATGTTCCATTCTTCTACAGAACTTGGAAGTAGTTATTATCATCTTCATCATCAATGAAGTGACTCCATTTTCCAGGTTTCCAACATTCTTTCACTTTTAGAATTCCCTGTTTGTCTTCCCTTTCATCTACATGTACCTTTCCATATGGATGTAATTCTTCTTCAAAATCAAACCCATAATCATGTTCCCCTTCAACTTCATCCCACTCTAGATCAGACCCTTCATCATCATCCTTGAATATAACCTTCATTTTAACTTTCCTATTATATGTATTACTTTCCATAACGTCAACCACACTTTCAGTTGTGGTTGACATCCTCACATTCTGTGAAGCTACCCGCAAACCCTTTCTTTTTGCAGTGGTTTTATGTATCTTCCTTGTAAATAAGAAGTGATCATAAATTGAAGTACTTTTAGGACTAGGCTCAAGAATCAAGGTGGTCTTTTGTGGTGGGGAAAATCTGGGACTCCTTCTAATAAGAAAAGCTTGAAAGGCTGTTTTAAGTGAGATTGTATCAAGTGGTAGGTTAACATTGGAATTTTTTGTCTTAAGCTTAGCTTTTGGTCTAGGTTTTGCCTTTGCTTTACATTAATTTAGTTTTTGGCCTCTCAATTGAGGTATCTTCAAGTTCATCAAGCTTGAGGAGGTTTTCACCAATCACATTATCATCAATCTGCTTATCATCATCCAGTAAATCATCTACCAATAAACCATCCATCAGATCCACCACATTAACCTCCACAACTTTGTCATCCACCACTTTATCCTCCATAACTTTCTTACTTTCATATTTCATGTAACATCCCGTATTTTTTAGAATATATTTAGTTATATTATTTAATATTATGAATAATATTAGTGAGTTATTATTGATTTATTAGTTGGATATATTTACATTTAGTTTATTATTAGGATATTTTATAGGATATTATTAGTCAATAAGAGAAAAAGAAAATAGAAAAAAGGAAAAAAGAATAAAAAAGGAAAAAGAAAAGAGTTAGGGTTTTGGAAAAGAAAGTTACATTACAGAGAGAGAGAAGGAGAAAGAGATGAAGGAGAAGAAGAAAGAAAAAAAGGAGAAGAAAGGCTTAAGATATTGGATTATGGTATTAAATTAGGATTCTTGTGATTGTGACGTTTAGATTTCTTGAGGAACATTCATAATATTCAAGTTTTAAGGTACATATATCTTTTCCTTATTCTTTGTCATCGTATTCGTATCATTACTCGAATTCGTATTGTTGCTTCGAAATGTATGTATATTGTGTATCAATTGTATCCATTCTCATTCTTATAAAATTCGTATCTTCTTCGTTATTTATCGGATTATTACGATATTATTGTGCATAGAAAGATTTTTTAATTATCTACATCTTTTGTTCTAATGTATTTTCTGAAATTATGCATATAAGCATGTTGAAATCTGTCTTTTGTGCAATCTGATGTGCTAATTCAGGTTTATATGCTGCAACTTCAAATATTCATAGTAAATTGAAATTGTATTCATTTTTGTGAATAATATCATTCTGGAAAGGTATTTTCGAGATGTCATCTTTTATTTACATTCCGCTGTCAAATTTTATGATCTTGAGATCGTAAATAGCAAAATACTACTGTAATCAGGTGCTGATTTTGTTCTAACAACCCATATTTGTTTGTTTTATGCATTCGTTACTTCTATGTTTTTGATGAGTCTTATCATTCTAGAAAGATCTCGGAATTGTCTACAAGTTTCGTATTTTGTGTTTTTTCATTTGAGTTCATATTTATAGGGTAAATTGCCAGTTTTCTGGACAAATCAGGTCTTATTTTATTTGTAATTGTCTATGATATTTGGCGTGTGTGATATTTTGAGTAAGATATTTTCAGTTTATTTGTGATATATGATTGATTTGGGAGATTTTGTAAGACCTCCGTCATGAGTGGATAAATCTCATGCTTTGGCACCACCTATACGGTGTATTTAAATAATATGAGCATGTCACCGGAGTTATGGGACACGTAAATTCATGACTATTGTGTATGTGTATTTTGGTCATTTGGATATCACGTGTTTTGTGTCGTGCAAGCCCCTGTAAGATTTTGGGTAGCATTTGATTTGTTCTATGCAAGCCCTTGTAAGTTTTGATGACTACATATTCTGGAGAACCGAAATGTAGGACATCATGTAAGTGTAAGATTGCCTCTCATATCAGTAAGTATATTGACTTTCAGCTAAATGATTTTGAGTATAATTTGTAAGTGGTAAGAATATTTTCATAATAGTAAGTAAGTTTATTTTTTATTATAAAATATGTATGGTTTGTATTCCGAATTTCATTTAATCATTTTTGATATTTTTCTTATTCAATTGTTATCATCACTGATTATTTCAGCATTCAGTTTATATTCATATTATTAGCATGTCTAACCCTTGTACTTTTTGCATTATTTTATATCCGTATATGAGCCTTTCGCTCACTGTCAGTCTATGTTTCCTTATTTCTCCCGGCAGGTTAGGTGGACTACTTTGTGGGGGAGAGCGAGTTGTGAACTTTGGAGACCTTAATTGTACTTTTAATTTTAGATTGTAAGTTTTTGGATATTGAGAAATTGAATTTTTATTGATTTTTTGGCGAATTTTATTTAAGTGGATATGTTTCGGGATTTTAAATTTCCTTCTTAGATTCAGGACCAATGAGTACAAAGAAATTAGTTTTACCCTTGTCACAACCCATATGTTAATGAATTTTTGACCAGTATTTCTCTAAAACATAGTCATAAGATCACTATCTACAATCAAATAGTGGTGCTCCATATTATATACATATGTGAATGTCGGAAAATGATAGTCCAACCGATAACCCATTTTTTCACTTCCGCCTCATATTCCATTACAATGTCTAAAAGTGCACACTTATTTACCTCCACTTTTAATTCAACAACCTTACCTCTCCAATCAATTTTTCAGACTCTATAATCATCACCCATTCTGCAAGAATAAAAACTCTAATTTCAAAAAAATACTACATGCATATAACATGAAGTGATACATACATATATGTATCACACATAAAAGGTATAGTTAGAAGTACATAATCGAAGTATGAATAAGATCTACCTGTTAGTGAAGATTATAGTAAAGATTGTTGATTAAACCCGACCGATTGAACGAACCGCTCTCGTTTTGCCTTTACTCTTCTTCTTTTTTATTGTGGGAACCCGCAGCCGTTACCCATTTTTGGGTGTGCACTAGGTAAATCCACGGGCTCACGCAATAGCCTGCAAACCACGTGAACCAGGTAAACCGTACAAGTGCGACAGACTCTGGCCCAGGATGACATAATCACACATTCTCCTCCTGTGGGATTCGAACCTGTGACCAAGATGATGATATTCCTCTTTTTACCTAACTGAGCCAAACCTTGCGGGGCCCTTATTCGTTTTGCCACTCAATGAACAGGGTTTATGTCCTTTTTAGTCTTTTATATTTTAGGTTTTATTTTA
The DNA here is from genome assembly GCA_008931105.1 of Oenanthe javanica. Lineage (NCBI taxonomy): Eukaryota > Viridiplantae > Streptophyta > Magnoliopsida > Apiales > Apiaceae > Oenanthe > Oenanthe javanica. Next base: position 5,966 of record QRFB01004288.1, on the reverse strand, counting down.
TTTTATTTATATATTATAATTTAATGTAAATTATAAATAATTAACGTTTACTTGATTAACAGAAAGTTGCAGTTAAGAGAGAACTAATAGCTCGAGGGTACCATAGATATAAGTCAATAGTGTAATGGTACCATTAGCAAAAACCAATTGTACAATGGTATCTATAGAATATCCCATTTAAAAATTTATTATATGATGATGAATTAATTAAATATTAATTATTTATCTATTCATACATTTTATAGTTAGATAAAGGCTTTTGTTACCCATTTTTTTATGATAGTATAACCAAAATACTTGTGAACGTGGGAGATGACCCTAGATACCTATTCAATACGCATCATAATAATGTGTAGCAATTCAAACATGCGTATTTTCTCGTATTTTTATTCTTTTAAATAATTTGTAAGTTAAACACAATTACAAAATTGTATATTCATTGATGTATTTAGTGAATATGCATGAGATGAATGTGTATATCATTATAAATTTTATATTACAAATTGCATGTCAATAAAAAAACATACATTAATTATTTGTGTGGGCACTTAACATGTGTTTAAATTTTAAAGTGAATATGATTATTTAACTGTTAGTGGCATGATCTACTTATTCGGGTAATGATTTTTTGTATCACAATTAAATGAAAAATGCCCCAAAACATTAAAATTTAAAATTTTGGCCCTTTTATTCACAGAAAAATACATTTTTAAGTTAAGCTTTTTAAAAAACACATTATAAACTTACGTTTTCAGTAATTATATAAAAAATTTAAAGATTTTTTTTAAAAAATAAATAAATTAAAATCATGAAAACACATGTTACATATGCGTTTTAACATGACAACGTAATTTTAAATTGTGTCATGACGGTTTGCAGAACTTAGAGCACTCATAATGGGTGCCCATTTAGCGTTGTGGGACACAGAAAGTGACTTGGCCGTATGAGAGAAGTAGCCATTTGCAATGCATGCTTATGAGAAAACTGGTCAAGGCCACGAGGGCGAGCAGTGCCCATTTAATAACTTTTAAACAAACTTTCTCAGTCTGTAAAGTTAAAGGGGACTCATTTATAAGTGAAAATGGGCTTGTATATTGGTGGGGAGTGGTCACATTTTTTACAATTCCCATGATTGCTTATTTGGCACAAGAAAGGCCCCACCTATAAGTGGAATTGGACTTCCCAATCAGGGATGGTCTAAAACTTAATATGCAGACATGGGATCATAAATAGTTGAACCTTGTAGACACGGGGAATTGAACCATGGTGTCGCTGTCAGTATCCTTTGCTTTTGACTTCTCTACCAACGAGTCTACTAATAAAGCAATAACATATATTTTCTTCATCTCATAATATATGTCATGTTTTGATTTTTGTTAGTCAAATTGATCAGATTTTGATCAAATACTACACAAATTATATAAGTAACAAAATTTAAAAATTATATCATTAGAAAATATATTTAATCAATTTTAAAATATATTTTTTAGTTTTTAAAAATTATAAAAAAAATAAATTTTAATTTAGAATCAAAATTTAGTCAATTTGATCATTAAAAACTCAAACAAAACACATATTGTGAGATTGATGAAGTAATAATAATAAAATTGAATAAACCATTAACACAAGTTTATCACACATTTATTTGTGATGTAAAGAGCCATCTTTTCGGATTGAGTTTTTCAGAGTCATTCAATTTCAAATTATGATATTTGGATATTTCTTTCACTTATGCTGCATAGATATTTTTATGTAAACAATTTTTTAATGTCTTATTTTTTATGTACGTTAATGTCCAAGGGGAAATTTAAAAAATATAAATTACGCATATGACAGCTAAATAGGGCCACCTTTCTCGTATTTTGGACCATATATGTTTGAAAAGTAGGTATTTTAATCAATTACTCCATTTTATATGTGTATTTGTCAGTGAATATTTTTTAAAAATTAATGAACTTATTATATAGTGTTCTCCATTATTTTAAAAGAAAATTTTAAAAATATATTGTTTTTCATATTTATATTATATTAGAAGTTGAATTCATACGCAACTAACTTATTTTATAAAGTTCATATTTTTTTTGACAAATTTAAAGCAAAATTCATTAACTTGAACGGAACTCAGCCGACAAAAATCCCCAACCGACTATGCAACTAGGTTGAAAAACAAATAAACGAGCTAAATAATTAGCCGCTTTATTTCCCGATCGCTTAACATAGTGAATACAAATATTCTTGAAACTAAAAATAAATTTTATGGTTTTCCGAGCAATCCAACCTCCACAAACTTTCGATGTCTTCCTGGAAACAATAACATCACAATTGAATTTCACACAATTATATCTGGATGTAGTCGAGTGTTCAGATATCTCAGTTGTACTAACTGAGATCGGATGTACATATGTCCCCATAGTATGAACAAACTTCTATTGTAAAAGGTGAGTTTTTGTGATTTCTACCACCATTCCATTACATACCACTTCGATGCGCGTATTCCCTAATACACCATATAAAACATTCTCAACGAAAAATAACTCAAAACATGCCAAGACATACTAAATTCTCACGAAGAGATTTAGCAAACAACTCACAAAGATGAGTACACCATACTCAAAAATGAGTATTATTGAATGAAAAACCAAATCAACGCAAGAAAAAGGGCCTCCGACAGGTGGTATCCACCCGCCGGAGGGAGAAGGACGAAAGCGACTAACTAATAAAAAGGGAAGAGAGCTTTTTTAGTGATAGGGTTTTTGACAATATGATAAAGTTCATATTTTAAATATATTAGAGCTAATATATAAACAATGAATTCATGAACAACTCATTTCATATTACATGAGAATTTGTTAAGATGTTATGAATGAATTGTGAATTTGTGATTAATATTATTCACAACATATGTACAAAGTGTTTAGCAAATGTATCAATTAAGACTGATTTCTTCAATTCTTTTGTCAATCTAGATCTCGTGTGGAGCTTATTTCCTCTGCTCGGAAGCAACAATTCTTTTGCGAATCTCGTGCATGGTATTGAATATGTCAAGAGTTGGCTTGTTACAGATGAAGCACTAGCTTTTTGTTCTTTGCATGGTGCTGTAAACACAAATAAGCAATATAGTCAACATTAGCAATATAGTTAAAATTAGCCCGTAATGAGAATAAAAAAGCTAGAACCAATATAGCAAGGCATAGACAACAACAACAAATCATGTTTAATTATACAATACTAAATTGTCTCCGCAACCAGAGCGTTTGAAGGATCACAAGTAGCAGAAAGTTGAAAGAGATAACTTAATTAGCATATGTTAGTGGAAGAACTAAAACGTGGTTTAATAGTCTCGACTACGAAGAGTAGGACAATCTGATTGCATATACGGATAAAGAGAAATACAGACTATCACTTTATAAGACTTGCACTACTAAACTCCCAAGTAAAATCTGGGATTTTTTAAACCAAAATTTTGCAGATGGGAAATATAGGGCATGTAGCAGAACATGCAAAGTTGAGCTTGCTACTCTTCATTAAGCACACTGGGAAAGACATCTCCAAAGTTCAAAAAATTTTGTAACTTTGTATCTAGGTTAGTTCTTAGGGTGCAGGATCAGGGGGGGAGATCCGGACCCATTTTTTGTTCTTTTTACGTTATGAGCTCAATCTCGATAAATCTGACGACTCTTTGGTCTTAAGAACGCAAGTTTTAAGAATTAGGATGGCATAGCCTTAAAGTTAAGGGCAAGGTTCAAACGAGAAAAGGCTTACACAACATAGGTCATCGAAAGGATCTCGGAGACCCACCAAAGCACGAAGAAAGGATCTCGGAGACCCACCAAAGCACGAAAGCCAGGATCAAAGTAGGTCGCGCAGGTTAGCTTATTTACTTTCCTCCAAATAATGTATGTATGTAGCTATAAGGAGAATGACAAGTAATTAAATTAGTTAAGCAATCAACTAATTTTGGTAAAATGATGCTATCCCTTTCCTCATATTTCCGTTCAACTTCACCAAAATTTCTTTAATATATTTAAATAAAAAAATCATCGATAATGCATACTATATGCAAACAAGAAACAAGAGAAGTTACAAAATACATACTATATCCTTTAAATGTAGTTACAAATTGCTGCCTGCAGATAAAACATAGAAGGAGTGGCGAATTCTCATCATAACTCTTTTCGGCATCTTCTTCATCTCACACAGTTTTAGAGCCTTTCCCTTTCTCGCTGCCTCGTTTTTCTGATCCCACTCTTTCTCTAACTCCCATCCAGACTTATAATCGCCACGATCATGGAGAAATTTGCATGAATCTCCCTAACCACAATAACCACTTTTCTTGTAAACTTCGCATATATTTGGTTGATAATCAAAAGTCATAAATTTTTTAATATAAGGCGAGCCCCTAAGCGGCCCATGTGACCCAACCGTTACTTCTCTTCTAAACAGCTTTATGATCAGTATATGCATTTGTTCCTTTGTAAGTTTCTTATCAACACCACTTTTATTTTTTCCTTCTTCTTGCTTAAGAATCCCAAGAACCCGTTTCGGTCGAATATAATTTAAATCACAGTTAGACACTAAAAATCGAACATATTATTATCTATTAACACTAAATATAACAGATACCCTAGAGAAACCAGAGTACCATAGAATTTAGAAAATCAACAAACCATAGAAAAAGACACACACAAACACAAATAGACATATTTATATAAATATCATTAATTTGAATGTAATCAAACATTAGATAGCTAAATTATTGTCCGTAAGCCCTCTAAAATTCTAGAATTTGGCATGTGAATTAAGTTGTGCACGAAGCAGAACTTAATTAATTCATATAATGTGGGTGTTTGACTGCTCCATATTAGAGCTTAAATAAGCCAAAAGTCCATTTTCACTTTTGAGTGTCCGACAAATTTTTTTTATGAACTTATTCCTCTAAAACAGCAGAAAATTGAAAAGTTGGGTAGTGTCTACTTTTTTTTATCCAACTTATCCGGTAAAACATATGACGATAACAGCAACCCTCTGATCCCTCTTTCTACTGCTCACCAAAATAAGCAGACTCATCATCGTTTATATCAAATTTAATATCCATTTAAAATTTTTCTTTCAAAAAAAATAACCATTTAAAATTTAATATTATTTTATTTTTAACTAAAAAACAAGTTACTAACTTATAAGTGATTATTTATCAAACACCTCACTGAAATTATAAGTATTTTTTTCAAACACTTAACAACTTATAAATAGAAGTTACTTATTACTTATATTGCACTTTTCTTAAAAAAATAAAAAGTAACTTATTTTAACACAACCCAAACGGCCCCAATATAGTATTAGACAATTCCATACTTTTTATCAAGCTCGACTAAAAATAAAATTTTAAATCATTTTTATCATACGAGTATATATATAGTCATATAGATACTGTTTATTTTAGCAATGCAATGGGTCACAACTCACAAAGAATAAGTGAGAAATAATTTCCAAGAAAAAAAGGTATACAAAAATTTTTAGTTTGTTCATTATCAAAGATATTAGGTACTTGGGCATAAACAGGCTACTGAAATGAGTGCATAGGACTTTTTTTTACAGAAGTGTAGGTAAATAGCACATGTTGTGCGCAAAATATTGGCATAAACATAGTACCAGCATATAGTCGAAAAAGTCTATCGCAGTCCCATTTTTTCTGAGTTGATTAGTAGTGGGCAATTGAATTAGAGGACCTTGATGTATACTCTGCTACAAGCTTTGAGAATGAAGAAGACTTGTTTTGTAATAACCTTGAAGGAGAATCATATTCCTTTACAAGGCCTGCAAAATAATTAGCGAATAATATAAATAGCAGGGGATATCAAGCTTCACCAACTAACTATAAAAGTAGAGGTGGTAAGAAAAAACAGAATGTCGTGCTTTTATGCAGAAGAGGAATTGATTATACCTTGACTAAGCAGCAAGACCATGTC
>QRFB01004287.1:34841-44855 GCA_008931105.1 Oenanthe javanica | reverse complement strand
AACAGCTATGCCAAATCTTGCTCCAGGCCTCATCTTTGTGATCGCTTGGGCTTTTAGGTAGAATTTTTTTGCTTCCAGTATTTAGTTCTCACTGAAGTATTAAAAAAAAGTCCAGGATAAACAGCTTGTTTCATAATAGAGTTGCAGAATATTAGGGTTATAAAAATTGCTTTCCAAATGACGTTAAAGTAGCATGCTTTTACGTGTTTTATGCAGATTAGAGAAAGTAAACTTAAGTTGCATGTACAGCAGATTAAAAATTGCGGGAACATTAATGTGTGTGATTGGTGCGGTTACCATGAGCATTTCACAGAGTGCAGCAAGTCCACTCTTTGAAGAAGACACTGATTTTTCTTCACCTTCTCCATCCACTACCAATGTATTCGATAAAGAAAAAGTAATCGGTTGCATTTATCTCATGGTTGCAGTATTTGTTTTATCAAGCATGGTTGTGTTGCAGGTACCTAGCTACAATAAATACAAGGGGTTTTTATACTTCATTATTTATTATCTTACTATATAATAAGTTACATTTTAAAAAAGAGTTTCTTTCTCAACATGTTCTGTAGGCTACAACGTTAAGCGACTTTCCAGCACCATTATCTTTCTGTGCAATTACATCTTTAATGGGGGTTATAATAACTGTAGCCGGAGAGTTGATTAAAGTTCATCAGTTCCTAGAAGAATGGCCCATGTTGAATATTAGATACAGAGACTTAATCGGTTACTCTCTCTTGGTATGCCTACATTTCTAGATCTCTTCATTTCATGTAATTTTGTTTACACACGTCTTAATTCTAGTTGCTATTACAATTCGTTATATCCAATTGTAAAGGCTTTAGCACCCTTGCACATCAATTATTATGCATTTGTAGCGATTCTCCTAGCTTGGATACAATAAATTGAGGCATGCATTATAAAAGCATGTATCCTATCACTGGTTTTGGCATTGTAAATTTGTAATTGTTGATGCAAGTCCATTATGAAAATCAGAAATAACCTTCTGCTCAACAGGCAGGCCTAATTAGTGGAGCATCTGTAAGCTTCAATGCATGGGCGATGAAGAAAAGAGGGCCAGTGATGGTATCTATGTTTAGTCCTATTAGTGCAGTAATCTCAGTCATATACTCGGCTATCATCGGAGATTCCGTTAAATTTGGAAGGTACTTTAATAAGCCTGTTTTGGTGAAGCATAGCCAACTTTATTAGAAATCATGACTAAATCTATGTATATTTTCAGCATTGTTGGCATGTTCCTCATGTTCACCGGCCTCTACTCTGTGCTATGGGCTAAAGGGAAGGAAAATGTTGTTACCATATGTAGCCCTACGACATTAACTGAGCCTCTTCTGTCTTAGCATTTCAAAGTCGTAGTTTAATCTGTACAGATTTGTAATAGTTAGGCAAGGAATATAGAAAAGATAATTAGGTAGTATACAACCTTCGTACAGTAGGATACACTAGCTAGATATACATACTATATGTACATTTATACATAGATTTTTGATGTAGAAACTTTCTTAATATGATGTTAACTTTTCGAACATGACACAATAGAGTAGATCAGTTGCGTCAGACGCATCAAATTCTAGTCGTGCATGGGCTGCTGCTTCCCTAATTTGTTTGTATTCTAATTGTCCAGGGTCCTCTTTGGCGGCTATATTTCTCTCTATTACACTTCTAATTTCAATGCAAAATTTCATATTAATATTTTATGATATCATAAACTAACAAGATTGTTCATGATTGCATTCTTTTGTTCACTTAAACTTGGTAAGCTGAGAAACATGACACTTTATGATGTTTGCTTCTAAGGTCTATATAAGTTCCCAAACAAGTTTATTAGAAGATCATATGAAGCTCTAGCAAAGCTAAGCATTTTCTTTCTTAGCTAAATTACTTCCTGAAGTTGATATCAGCAGGAAAAGATGGAAATTGAGTACTCGCTTTCGATTAGAATGAAAATGGGAAAGAATGAAGTTTGAATCATTTTTGTGCCATAATACCCATTCTGTTTAGTTAAATAACCAGTTTGTTATCCTTTTGAATTTAGAAGGTATCGACGCTACTATACTTGGCCTTGGAGCTTGGATGATTAGTTGCTGTCTTGCTGAACATATAATTTTTGGGGTGGATACTTGAGCTCTTAGTGCAGTTTTTGCTAGTTATTTCTTTCACGAATTTTATCTAAAGGAAGAAAAAAAATCTGGTATATACTTGCTACTCGCAAAGTTGCATGCTACTGTTCCTGAACAACTAAAATGGCATTAAATTTCTTTTTTATTCTTGTTATACAACATTAATTTGCAAACATTGAAAGTGTTGAGGAATTAAGGAAAGACAATGCAATGACAAGTCCAGAGTTAAACTCTCAGAGTACTAATATTTAGCATATTAAACTAAAATTCCTTTCTGTACCAGTAGACTCCTTTAGTCTCACCTTCATCTTTCTCAACGTATATGCATTCCTTCATTTCTCTGTACATGGCCTTAAGAATCGGGGTCCCATCATATTGGTAGTATTCACCCAATATAGGCTTCATTGCCTCTGTTGCTTCAAGTCCATGGTAATGTGGGATCATCGAGAAAATGTGGTGACAAACATGAGCATTGCACACATTATGGAACACCTTGTTTAAAATTCCATAATCTCTGTCTACAGTGCATAGAGCACCCCTCAACCAGTCCCATTCAGTCGAATCATAGTAAGGCACAGAAGGATGAGTATGATTGAGGATTGTGATCAATGTGAACCACCCGTTAACAACTAGCAATGGACCTCCGTAAACACAAAAAACCCAGGCAAATCCTTTAAGTAATACCAGACGATATAGGCCATAGATGACAGCAAGAATTGCAATATCAGAAATGATGATCTCCTTGCGTTCACGTTCAGAGTAAAGTGGGCTATGGGGATCATAGTGTGAAGTCCACCTCTCATACTTGTGTCCCGAAACATTGAACATCAGGTATAAAGGGAAGCCTATGAGGAGTGTGGTAAGCCATACAAGGACACGTCCGGGTGGATTGTTGAAGATTTTGTAGTAGTTCCTGATGTTGTGCTTAAATCTAGGGACATAAACCTCATCATTCTCAAGTGATTGAGTATTGGCGTGGTGACGCCTGTGGCTAATTTTCCAAGAAAAGTAAGGGACTAAGAGGGAAGAGTGGACAACAAGACCAACAAGGTCATTAATCCAACCATAATTGCTAAAGGCGTCGTGATCACACTCATGACCTACAACCCAAGCCCCGGTTAGGACACAGCCTTGAACAGCAATATAAGCAGCCCATCCCAAGTAGTTAAGAGGATGGGGTAGATATTGGTCTATATAGTTTGTGGCAACATAGTAAATGGCATAGGCCATGAGGAGATCTTGAATGAGGTACCTAAAGGAAGTGATGAGTGATTTTTCGAAGCAATGAGCAGGGACGGCTTTCTTAAGGTCACCAATGGTGAACGGAGGCTTCTCATGAGGAGCACGTCGAAGTGCCTCAGCTGCAGTCCTCTTGCCAGTGGAGGGAGCGGACATACGTCCACCTGCACCCATATTTTATTTTCTGAAGAATATGCAAAAAGATTGCTATTCTTTAAACCTCCCTTGGCCTTTGTTGTGTGTTCACAAAAGGCTATTGCACATTTGCTCTGATGTTGGCTTAGATTCTACCTTGAATATATATATAGACGTTGCAGTAACATGTGCTACAGATAAATAAAATAAAATAAAGCTTATAACGCCCGCCAGGCAGGCCGCCCGCCAGCCACTGGAGTTTGAATAAACAAGTAGAACTAGTTTGAATATAGTTAGGAAAACTAGTTGGTGTGCTGGTGCTGCTTAGTGTGCCTGTTAGAGTGACGACCCAAATGTCCACTAATTATAAATTGATTGCTTCACTCATTTTCTTACTTCTTCGAGTCCTCTTTGGCGCGCGGCTATATCTATCTATATTGTTAAAGCTGTACATCAAAAAATTTGGTCGTTTCTCCACATGATAAGTTCTCTTTTTACACGAATTTTTTCATGCATTATAGTTTAATTTTAAAACACACACACACACACACATATATATATATATATATTCTATCTACAATTCTATTATTAATAAGATTAATGTTCTCTTTTTGTACAATAATTTAATAACATATTTTTCCTCAATTACCGCTCAAACTCTTCAATTTATTTGAAATTAGAGTTTATTATCTCATAAATATTAAAATAATACTATTATTTTATCTATACTAAATAATTTTTATTATATACTATATTATTATAACCAACATATTAAAATTTTTTAAATTAAATATTTAAATCATATAAAATAATTAATATATATAACTTATTAATACCGTATGCGCTTTTTAAGCGAGTAGTTACGTAATTATGTACTTCAGTATAACCATCGTTGCTCATGTTTAGCTAATCATATTTTAACATGTATATATATGAGTAATATTATAGGTCCCAAATTTGTTCCAAAATATTTATTAATGTGTAATTATTATTTAACTAATAATAATATATTCCTTGCATTCACATACATCTAACTAATTAAAATATTTCATAACAAGCTATGTCATTTGGACTTCAATTTGGGGAATAATTTTGTGCTCAAGTGTGTAAGAGTGCAAGAGAATGGAATTAAAGATGAATTATATTAAAAAAAACAGTCCATTCAATCATTCATGTACGTCCATGGTGCAGCAGCAGAAATAATACATCACCGGCAGGTGGAAGAAGAAGTCAATGCTGCTATAAATCTCGTAAAATTTTCCGGAGATGCCTGCAGGCCAAAAGAATATCAGTGTCCGATTTGCTTAAGGGTGTTTGGATCTTGTCAAGCACTAGCTAGTTGGCCACTTGCATTCATATATATCAGTTATCAGTCGGGTTCTTAACCTTGACATATATTACACACTAAATATGCATGTATGGTTTCCTATCGAATGTATGACCAATCTGCTGATTTCTCAGAGGATCTCCAACCATCATCAAAAAATCAAAAAGTCTATGATGCATGACATAGATATTAGATAAAATATTCACCGATCACCACTCCAACCATGAAACCTATTATCTAAAATTATAGATATCTTTCATCACATCTTCTACATCTGTTGTCATCTAAAAATATCCACGTCATTAAAACTAAACCTAAACTTAGTTCTACACATACATACATATATATATATATATATATATATATATATATATTGTATATTATATTTTTTTGTATATTATATTTAATATATATTTATTATAATTCTTATTTTATATTTAATATTTTTAATTTTATATAATATTAAGTGTAAAAAATACTTTTTTATTATTAACTAAATTTATTAATTACTTATATAATTATTTTAACATACATTACATATTTATAAAAACACTAATAATCTAATATAATAAAATATATTTTAATTATATATTTTATAATATATAAAAGTAATATTTGTTAATTACTTTTTCTAATATTTAAATATGTTATTATATTTTAAATTTTAATATATATTGAATGTTTATTATATTAAATATCTTTTCATTAAATGTATATTTTATTTTCACTTATATTGAATAAAATATTAATTAAATTTATTTTAACTTATAAAATTTCCATATATATATATATGTAGGAATTTGAAAAAAATGATATTTTTAAATATAACTAACTATTATAACTAATACCAATTTAGATAATCACAATTTAGCTAATCATTTTAGATATTGTGGTTGGAGATGCGCATCTCCAAGGAATGATATGTAAAATTGTTTATTAAAATAGTCTTCTATAATTATTATGTAAAATTTTAGATATTTAGTTCAATGATATTATCTATAATAATATATTGATTCAATAAATATATAAAATCAAATATGATTATTTATAAATTTTTACTAAGAAAAAAGAAGATTAGAGATCAAATATGATTATTTATAATCTTTTAGTAAGTAAAACAAGGTTGGAGTGGATATCCTCTAGCACATGTAAATGGCAAATAATCTAGCTAACAGATTTTGACAGATGCTCGATGATTTTATTACTTTCTTGTCTAGCTATATTATGTATTCGTTAATATATTCTATCAAAACGTTATCTTTTCAAGACTATATTTTCTTTTAAATATTGATTGATATAAGTACCACACACTGGTTTTAGCCCCCCAAAATATTACTTATGATATGTTTAATTTAAATTTTAACGAATTATTAATAATTTACAAATTTTAATCAATTATATTTAATTTATGATTCTATAATAAGTTTATACAAAATTGTTAAAGTCTATCTAGATAATTTTTTCTGTTTCGGTGAGATTTTATAAATTTAATAGAATTCTTGAGTTCTTAAAATTCACTAATATCAATAAATGTTTTAATATCACCAAATATCTTATAATCTGAATTTAATACTATCAAATTTTAAAAATATTTTGAAATTGAATACACTAAAATTTTAATAAAAATTTTAAAATCTAAATTAAATATTTTAAAATTTCCAAATCCAAATAAATATCCAAAATTTTAATTGAATACAACCCTCTATCAACGTTTTTAATATAATATATAATATTTTTTAAAAATATAATATCAATGATCATCATTATAACTTTTTATAAAAAAGGGAGAATATCTCAGCAATTGAGGTAACATTTTTGTTTAATTATGTTTGTATGCAATTAGATTGTGAAAACCCCTAGATTTTGTGTGTGTCTAAGTGCATTGCTTGCGTTTTTGTTTGATTCGTACATTGCGAGAGAGAATTAGTTGTTTTTAGATTCGGATCTCTCGGGTTTTCGATATTTTTCGACAAGTTTTAGCTTATTTTGATGTTGTGGTTGTTGAAAATTTGATTGTGGGGGAATTGGATTGGTTTGGTGTTGAATTTGGTTGATTTTGAATGTTTACGGTTTGTTTCGATGGCATCGAATCCTCCATTTTTGATAAGTTAGATGATGATGATGATGATTTTAATGTCGTTTCATCGTCGAAATCAGTTTCGGAATTAGGTTCGAAATTAGGAGGTGAGAATGAGAATGAGAATGATTTAGATGAGACGAAAGTGTTTGGTAATTTAAGTATAGGAGACGAGGGAGTTGGTAAAATTGCATTTGAAGTGTCTCCGGTGTTTGGGGANGAACTCTTATATGTCCAAGGTTCAATATTGAAATAATTTCAGAGGTTTTCCCTGACTTTGTCCGTGTCAACAAACAATTCGAAATACCTCGACTTTTTTAGAACAGGTCCGAGTCAAGTAGCAATGATTCGAAGCACTTGTTTTTACACTATTTCGGAAACCCAAGGACTCAATCGTATGGATATGTAAAACACAGGATTTCCAATCCTAGCAGGAAAGTGTAAAGAAGAGGAGAGTAGGGCATTAGCGTCGTCTGATAATGTGGTTGGGTTAAATAAAGGGGTGGAAGAGATGGAGTTTATAGAATTGGCAGCGAAAATTAGTGCTGATGTCGGTAAATTGGATAATGGCGAAAAAGGGACAGTGATGGGGACGTATTTGGAAACAAGTAAGAGTGCTGGATTGGGAAATTCGGGTATTAAGGAGGTACAATGGAGTGCGTTTAATACCGATGTGCTGCAGAATGGTGTTACTGATTCAGATATCTTTGGTGAATTTGGAGACGGGGAGAAAATTTAAGAGAGTTTGAAATGTGAGTCGAATGTAATATATGGTAGCGAAGAACATGTATCTGGCTATGCAGATTATAGTCACAATTACTCTCAATTTCAAGAGGGCCAGTTTAGTACTAGTGAACCTGTGTATAGTGCGGATGGGCAGGATGTGAATAGTACCGAGTACTAGGAAAATCTATATCCGGGGTGGAAGTATGACCAGAATACAGGGCAGTGGTATCAAGTTGATGGTTATGATGCAACTACAAGTGTATCAGGGAGCTTTGACACTACTGTTTGTAATGAAACAACGGAAACTTCTTGCAACAAACTTTTCAGTCTGGTGTAGGGACAGTACTACAAAGTGGCTCAGATCAGAGTGTTACTAACTGGAATCAGACTTCTCATGTAGGCGAGGCTACTGAAATGGCCTCTAATTGGAATCAGGTATCTCAAAGAACCGTGAGCACTGCGAGTGTGTCAAATTGGAATCAGGTTCTGTCAAGTAGTAATGAGTATCCTTCCCATATGTATTTTGATGCTCAATATCCTGGTTGGTATTATGACACTATAGCTCAAGAATGGCGCTCTTTGGACACATACATACCATCCACTCAGCCAGCTGTTCAGTCTGATAATCATCTAAATCAAAATGGTTTTTCTTCGGTTGGTACATCCCAGGTAGATGGGCAAGGTGGCAATCAAACTGGAGGATATAATCATCAAAGTAAAGATTATAACTGGTCTGGGTCGTTCACAAATTACAACCAGCAGGATTTAAACACGTGGCAACCTAGTTCTGAACAGTATTACATGGTTCGTGGGTCAACCTATGGAACCGCGATCTAGTTCCCTCATTCCGGAACACGATTCCTTTTCGACCCGGATCACTCGGGATCACGCTCCAGTTCGCCAACTTCGACAATCCCCTTTTAACTCCGAAAATCATTATGTAAAAAGGAGAAGAATAAAAAATAGGAAGATAACCTCGATTACTTGAACATATTTGAATCCCCTTAATATTATGTGTAGTAACTTTAAAATTTAACATTTCCCGATTAATTTAGTTATACAATAGTAACTGAAACATAGATACAATAGCAAATATACATAATATTTTCTAAAGAAATAACTATAAAAGGGATCCTCGTATCGACTCACGTATCCGATTCGCGGGTCACCGTATCCGATTCATAAAAACTAACGTTTAATGTACCCGATCCCATACCACGTACCCAAACGACTCGTGAACCGTGCAACACTGGTTCTGAAGGCTCAGGTTTTCAAGGAAACCAAAGATTAGCAAATCAGCATGAACGAAAGAATTCATTAACCAACCAGATTAGTCAGCAAAATTCTTATGATTATGAAGGACCAGTTCCATACAATGAGAAAGCATGTCAGAGTCTTAACGAGTTTTCAACTATGTCTGAGCACCAAAGCTTCGTCTCTGGTGGAAATTTCACTCTGCAATATAATCAGCCACTAATCAAGAAAAATGAACATATGCATACCTTAAATAATTACTACGACAACCAGAATGTATCAAGCTATTCTCAGCAACAGTATCAGAGTGCAACTCAGTTCTCTTATGCTTCAGCTGTAGGGAGATCATCAGATGGACGTCCACCACATGCTTTAGTATCTTTTGGTTTTGGAGGGAAACTTATCATTATGAAAGATGGCAACAGTCCACTTGGAAATTCATCTTCTGGAGGACAGGTATTTCTTTGGCTTTACTCTTTAGATGGATAGCATAAAAATTAAACTTATTTCATTACAAATTTTTAACTCTTATTTAATACTAAAGTACTTGTTTATCATATATGAAGGTGCCTGTAGGAGTAGGGTCAATATCTATTCTCAACTTGATGGAAGTTGTGAGTGAAAGGCCTGATGCCATGAACACCAGGCCAGGCGTCTATGATTACTTTAATAACCTTTGCAGACAATCAATTCCTGGTCCGCTAACCGGTGGGAATGTTAGTGCTAAAGAGTTGTATAAATGGACTGATGAGAGAATCGCAAACTGTGAATCTCTTGATATGGATTATAGGAAACGAAAAGTTTTGAGGCTGCTTCTCTCTTTGCTCAAAATAGCTTTTCAGCATTATGGAAAGCTCCGTTCTCCTTTTGGCACTGATAAGGTGTTGAAGGTCAGTAACTTGTCTTCCATGTCGCTGTATCTTGACTATGTTCATACGTTGTCCAACCCTTTTCTAGTTGTATTTGTTAGTAACATGATTGACTATCATTCCCACAATGCTTTAAGCATTTATGGCATTGTAGTTGGTGGAATCAAATATTGTAGTCAGTTATATGCTTGATATGATATGTAAGAGGGCATCTTGTCTACTCCTGTTATGTGCATTTGTAGCTTTAAG
>QRFB01004287.1:0-34730 GCA_008931105.1 Oenanthe javanica | reverse complement strand
TCAGTCTGGTGTAGGGACAGTACTACAAAGTGGCTCAGATCAGAGTGTTACTAACTGTAATCAGACTTCTCATGTAGGCGAGGCTACTGAAATGGCCTCTAATTGGAATCAGGTATCTCAAAGAACCGAGAGCACTGCGAGTGTGTCAAATTGGAATCAGGTTCTGTCAAGTAGTAATGAGTATCCTTCCCATATGTATTTTGATGCTCAATATCCTGGTTGGTATTATGACACTATAGCTCAAGAATGGCGCTCTTTGGACACATACATACCATCCACTCAGCCAGCTGTTCAGTCTGATAATCATCTAAATCAAAATGGTTTTTCTTCGGTTGGTACATCCCAGGTAGATGGGCAAGGTGGCAATCAAACTGGAGGATATAATCATCAAAGTAAAGATTATAACTGGTCTGGGTCGTTCACAAATTACAACCAGCAGGATTTAAACACGTGGCAACCTAGTTCTGAACAGTATTACATGGTTCGTGGGTCAACCTATGGAACCGCGATCTAGTTCCCTCATTCCGGAACACGATTCCTTTTCGACCCGGATCACTCGGGATCACGCTCCAGTTCGCCAACTTCGACAATCCCCTTTTAACTCCGAAAATCATTATGTAAAAAGGAGAAGAATAAAAAATAGGAAGATAACCTCGATTACTTGAACATATTTGAATCCCCTTAATATTATGTGTAGTAACTTTAAAATTTAACATTTCCCGATTAATTTAGTTATACAATAGTAACTGAAACATAGATACAATAGCAAATATACATAATATTTTCTAAAGAAATAACTATAAAAGGGATCCTCGTATCGACTCACGTATCCGATTCGCGGGTCACCGTATCCGATTCATAAAAACTAACGTTTAATGTACCCGATCCCATACCACGTACCCAAACGACTCGTGAACCGTGCAACACTGGTTCTGAAGGCTCAGGTTTTCAAGGAAACCAAAGATTAGCAAATCAGCATGAACGAAAGAATTCATTAACCAACCAGATTAGTCAGCAAAATTCTTATGATTATGAAGGACCAGTTCCATACAATGAGAAAGCATGTCAGAGTCTTAACGAGTTTTCAACTATGTCTGAGCACCAAAGCTTCGTCTCTGGTGGAAATTTCACTCTGCAATATAATCAGCCACTAATCAAGAAAAATGAACATATGCATACCTTAAATAATTACTACGACAACCAGAATGTATCAAGCTATTCTCAGCAACAGTATCAGAGTGCAACTCAGTTCTCTTATGCTTCAGCTGTAGGGAGATCATCAGATGGACGTCCACCACATGCTTTAGTATCTTTTGGTTTTGGAGGGAAACTTATCATTATGAAAGATGGCAACAGTCCACTTGGAAATTCATCTTCTGGAGGACAGGTATTTCTTTGGCTTTACTCTTTAGATGGATAGCATAAAAATTAAACTTATTTCATTACAAATTTTTAACTCTTATTTAATACTAAAGTACTTGTTTATCATATATGAAGGTGCCTGTAGGAGTAGGGTCAATATCTATTCTCAACTTGATGGAAGTTGTGAGTGAAAGGCCTGATGCCATGAACACCAGGCCAGGCGTCTATGATTACTTTAATAACCTTTGCAGACAATCAATTCCTGGTCCGCTAACCGGTGGGAATGTTAGTGCTAAAGAGTTGTATAAATGGACTGATGAGAGAATCGCAAACTGTGAATCTCTTGATATGGATTATAGGTAACGAAAAGTTTTGTGGCTGCTTCTCTCTTTGCTCAAAATAGCTTTTCAGCATTATGGAAAGCTCCGTTCTCCTTTTGGCACTGATAAGGTGTTGAAGGTCAGTAACTTGTCTTCCATGTCGCTGTATCTTGACTATGTTCATATGTTGTCCAACCCTTTTCTAGTTGTATTTGTTAGTAACATGATTGACTATCATTCCCACAATGCTTTAAGCATTTATGGCATTGTAGTTGGTGGAATCAAATATTGTAGTCAGTTATATGCTTGATATGATATGTAAGAGGGCATCTTGTCTACTCCTGTTATGTGAATTTGTAGCTTTAAGTTGAAAGCCACTAAATAAATAAGCAAATAAAAAAGTAAGCAGTTACTTATTTGGCAAGTTTGTTTATATGTATATAATTATATATACATGTTTGGTGAAAAGAGAGCTTATAGACTAAAAAACTAAACATATGCCAGGAAAAAGACATCATGAAATAAGCACAATCAGTTGCCTTTTTTCCTCTAATTTACCCTGAGAATCTGGTGTACGTAATCAATGGAATTATCCCAGTACAAGAGTTATTCTAGTTGGCCCATTTCTGAATTATTATCTCATTCAAGTAAAATAGTAAATAAACAAGTGACACCTAATATGCAAAGGTGACTGGAAGCAAAAACATAAAGCCATATACCAGTTGTGATTGCTGAAGAATGATAATCTGGACTGTGGAGTTGATATTGTACTGGTAAGAAAATAGTTTAGATGAGAATCAGCGAATTTAGATGTGATTTCTGGCAGGAGGTAGCTACACGAAATGAGGAGAATGTGAACCCAAGAAAGATGTTGACTAATGATAATGGATTCTATAAGATTTCCATTTTAAGACGAGGTTATTTAGGTTTTTTGATTGTTTGACCAGCTTAGATATAGAGTCTATATCTCTGATTCGGCTCTTCATTAGCCAACTGTGCTAACGAAGTACCCTGACCAGGCTATCTGTTGTGTCCTGGAAGTTAGTTGTTAGGATTGATATCTCTTGGTAGTTAAAAGTTTTTTTTAGAGTTATGCTCTATTTGTATTTGTATATTATTTTGAGGTGTTTGCTTGTCTAAGACTATTACAATAAAAGTCTATAATACAATAATCACTTTACATGGTATCAAATCCATTCACATATGCAACAAGCCTCTTTTTTTGTTTTAGATATGTGCGTGTACTGTGCATCCTTTTCTATCGAAAACATAGTCTAGGGTTCACTTATGGAAATACAACCCTATTACATGACTCACCTAGTATCAATCACTAAAAAGTCGTGTGACTTTGCTAAGCTTCTGGCGCCTATTTGAGCGTGATATTTCACAACGTTTATTGTTGCCTGGTCATGTTGTGTTCTATGCTGGTTATTTGTTATCAGCGTTCTTGTTTGCACTTGATTTGTGGTTTTGAAATTCTTTCCTGAGTAATATGTTGGTATGCATTTTGGTACTACAGTATTATGTTTTTGTGTTCTGGAGCTTGCAATAAAAAATTAAAAATACAGAAAAGAGGGGAGAGGAGATTTTTTGGTTGTGTGATTAAACCTAGGTATTTGTAATGCAAAGGTTAGGTAAAGAAGATAGAAAAATTGTTTAGGTTATTATAGTGACCTGTGTTATTTCAGTTAGTGATACTAAATTAATGATACAGAAAAGAGGGGAGAGGAGATCTTTTGGTTGTGTTATTAAGCCTAGGTACTTGTAATGCAAAGGTTAGGTACTACAGTATTATGCTTTTGTGTTCTGGAGCTTGCAATAAAAAATTAATGATACAGAAAAGAGGGGAGAGGAGATTTTTTGGTTGTGTGATTAAGCCTAGGTACTTGTAATGCAAATGTTAGGTAAAGAAGATAGAAGAATTGTTTAGGACTTTAGGTTATTATAGCGACCTGTGTTATTTCAGTAAGTGATACTAAATTATAATTTATTTTGGTTGCTTATTTTTGGTATATATGAAATGATAAAAGATGGATTGCTTGTTTAAAACAAACGAATGAATCATTTATATAAAAGAAGAAAGAGAAAGACACTAAAGGGAATTTATTGAGCTTAATTCAAGGTGCAATGGATGGTTGATCAGAGTCTCAGAGAGAAGGGATCTTTGTTGCGTAAGTTCGTGGAAGGCGTATTTGATTGTATCTGTTGTATGTGTCCTTTAATTTGATCAGATGATTGAGAGCTTCCCTAATAAGCAAGGATAAGGGTGTAGTTGCGGGTTCGTAGTACGTGGAAACGCAGATTCAGCAAATAGTAAAATATGGGGATTCGGGTGCTAGGGGATACATCATATACACTAGCCTATATATATATATACATATATATATTAGATCATTATGTATATGAATGTTATATATGGTAAATCACAAGCAAGCAGGTACAAACAGCTTATTTTTTAATATGTAACACAAGTAATGCTCTCTCTTAAACAATAATATTTAACAGATGAACACAAATTCCATTGGTGCAACACATTATTTAAGGTACAAAAGGAAAAGGTCAGAATTCCTTCAATGTAACTTTAATTAGCTGGAGGGTGGAGAAGTGACTAGCAGCTTCTGTGTCCAAAAAGTAAAAAACAAAAATATAGATTGAATCATTGGATTCATATAAACTCTATACAATAGAAAGTTAAAAAACTAGTGAAATATGCTAATATTTTTCTTATAAAACATCAATATACTTATGATTTTTGCCACTGCCATATCCCCATTTGTGTATCCCACTGCATCCCCTTTGCCAGATACGGGGACTAGTCTATACAATAAAACGTTAAAAAAATAGTGAAATATGAAACTTTCCATTTGAGGGGGAGCTTTAGGATTAATTCTTATTCTCTATTGTTGTTAGGATGTAAACATTATATAGTATTTCCTATTTTTTTTAGGTTTGATCAGATTGAGTTCGGGTATACGCATATGTGAGGCTCCTATGTAGTAATTTCTATTTCTGAGTAGTATTATTTCACATGGATCACTATAATAAACATGATCAATTAGACTGATACTTATGGGTCACTAACATTGCTACAATGCTACCTAAAATTTGTATGCTTGCTGTTTTCCAAATATCAACATATCTTCTCCACAATATAGAACTGGTTTTTATCATACATTGTTTAACCATACCTTTTATGCAGTTATGCACAATATCTTGGATCATGAGAAACTTTTTAGACAATAGATTAACTGGTACTGGCATGCATATTTTTGGTCTGTTGGAATTTTATTTTCATCCCTCGTGTTCTCCAAATTAACCAAGGGTTTGTCTAGACTAGAACGGTGATAATCTCTACATAATGCTGCCTCATTCTCATTTTATGTGAGCCTTTTGCTTTTAACATATACTGTAAGACACTTAAAAGAGGTAGTTGGACATAATACTTTTTCATAATTTTTGTTTTTTTATATAGTTATAAAGTTTAATATTTTGTACTAGCATCTCTTTCATCCAATCTTAAATTATATGCAAAAAAGTAAAAGGATCACATTAAATGGGACAAAGAGAGTATAATTCAGGAGTATTACACATACATTCTTGTCCATAAATTGAAAATAAGTAACTCTTAATTATTTGTAGTAGCATGATGTAGCATCTTTCTGCTCTACTGTGTGATTTGTCTGTCAGAAAATGCAAAACATATGCTCTTTTCACATGTTGGGCTTACATAGTTAGATGCAATACAATGTCTAATGATCTAAGGGTATTATATCAAACTGCCCTTACATCTCACAAAAATATATCAAGTAGCTCCCAATTTTCACGCCGATTCATTTAAGCCATTAAACTATTAAGATATATCATTACGTTAACTTTTTAAAAAAAATTGATGATTAACGTTAAAAATACGATAACGTGTCAAGTGTCTACTCAGGTGGTACATAACGACTAGTTGTACATAACTCTTTAATTATTCTTGTATATATCATCATATACGTCTATAATAAAAATACCCTAAATCTGCTATGCCGTAGACTTCGTCAATTAATTGGGAGCGTATTGTTATGATTTGCAATTGTGGTATGATTGTTCGTTTGCGGACATCATGAATGTCGAAGAATCCCGATTTGTAATGCATGTGATTTACCATAACAACATATTTACTTTTTATTTTTTCTAATTGTTTAATCAATGATGTGTTATTTAATTGTTTTTTTTCCACATAATCTATTCAATGGGGTCAATCCACGATCTTAACGTTGATTATCAAATTTTTAAATGAGTGATATATTAAATTTTTAAATGAGTGATATATTAAATTTTTAAACATTAATTTTTTATTCAAAAAAAAATTAAAAATAAGTTATGGAACTATACTTTATATGCATCTTAAAATGCGTGTCGGACCTTCTCTCCGAAAGAATAACAATTGAGTGGGATGGATGGAGTACTATTATCTAATAAGAGAATATTAAAACAAGCCCTCAAAGGTTGACTCAGTTGGTTAAAGAGATGAATATCATCCTCTTGGTCACAGGTTGTGCGATTTACGTGGTTCACGTGATTTGCATGGTTTGCAGGCTATTCAGTGGGTTTATCCAGTGCGCACCCATAAGGTAGCGGCTGCGGGTTCCCACAGTAAAAAAAAATATTAAAACAAAATTTAAAAAATAATAAATCACAATATTCAGAATGGACTAGAAAATTCTAAAATCAGATATAAAAACTACTCGAATTTATTAAACCATTTAGACAAACGGAAGTTAACACTCATTTCAACCCCACTTATCCTTGATTACAACTATACCAGTAACAAGAAGCGTAATTGGAGTAACATGTATTTGTAATTGCAACCTAGTTACGTTTTCAACCTTTTGAGTTTTGATTTTTTTTTCTTTTTAGGTTTATTCACGGCGCACTTTACACATGTTTTGTTAATCCATATATCGGCTTAAAATAATACTACACTGCATGGGCTTCAGCCCCAACCTTACAAATGGGCCACTGTTACTTTTATTTCGTGTAGTGCTTTATTGCATCAAATAGCACGAATAATCAATAAAATTATATATTCTAATTTCGTGCATCATATATGGTATTTATATTAATTCAAACTCGAAACATTTATGAATCAGATCTCTTATATATTTTAATTCTACAAAGATTTTTTTATTGAAAAATATGGGATCAACTTCGAATTTTTTTTTGTCAGGAACTCAAAATTCGATTTGAATGTGTTACATTAATATCTATTTATAGTTATTATAAATATAATTTGTACTTTGGTTGAGTATCATACGTACAGTATCGAAATTCGATAATATATATTTTTTGGTTCACCACTTAAACTCTGCAGGTCGAAAATTATTTCTACGTAATAATTTTACTCTTATCACTCCCCGGCCTGCTACTGATAATTTCAATCCTTTCAGTCCAAAAAGAATGGTAGATATTCTACTGATCATTATCAGTTCCTATATTGCATTATACATGGATCCATCTTCTGTAATTTGTACTGATAGATCGATCTGTGCTTGCTAGTGTCTATATATAACAATATTGCTCTTATGATATTAATTAGTTAGATTTTCAAGTTACCATTTATTTTAATTAAAACTTTATAATGTTATGAGGCAAACTTACCAACTATCCTTTCACTCGATCGAGAATCCAGCGCAATGAGCTCTGATAGTATTAAGTTATCAATTTTTTTTTTAAATTGCAAGGTGTTATAAGAGGAGTATTTATGATTTTTTTTTTATCAGCATAGAGGTAAATCGTATGATAAATTGCATCTCAATGTAGTAGTCAAGTAAGAAATTTTTTTCATTCAACAAAGTTTATCATTTAATCGACAGGTCATGCAAGATGACATCAGACATTTAGACAATAAAATTTTAATGTCTGATAAGAAAATACCCGTAATGTCACTCTTCCCGTGTACCTGAAAATAAGAGAAATAAAGAAATATATAAGTCTCAATAATATGATCAATCATTTATTAAAAAATAAGATAAATTAATATGATGGAAGTAACATATATATTTAAAAACATTTATATAATAAAGTACACAATTTTTACATAAAATTCAATAAAGAATAAATAAATTATAGGATTTTTTGAAATAAAACTAATATAAATTAAAGTGAATAAAGCAATAAAATCCAATCAAAGAGATTTATTTGATTGAACACGTCAAATAACACATATCGAGGTAAATCGAAATTAATTTAAAATTAACGAAAATGGTCAATTTGGTTAAATATAACCTTAACAAACATTATATAATAGAATACAAATTTTATTTAAAACTAATCAATCTCATTTTAAAAATTTACCACCAATACTGCATTTAATACTAATAAATAAATTTTAAAAACTAGTCATTCAAAAACAGATGCCGAAGAATAAATATTGTTAA
Source organism: Oenanthe javanica (assembly GCA_008931105.1). NCBI lineage: Eukaryota > Viridiplantae > Streptophyta > Magnoliopsida > Apiales > Apiaceae > Oenanthe > Oenanthe javanica. Next base: position 26,626 of record QRFB01004287.1, on the reverse strand, counting down.
TAAGTAACCATAAATAAAAGTAAAAGCAAAAATTAATATGGAAACTGACAAATCAATTCCTCACTTTGAACAAATCCGCCATCAATCATGGCCAAAACTACTAATCAATAGTTCAAAACAAGCCACCATATATGGTCTCCAATGAATATACTATTCATGATGCAATAATGGTATGACAGAGAGAATAATATAAAACTAATACAATTAAAATTAATACAGACTTTCCATAGATAGTATACTCATTCATCGCCTAAAAACACTATTGTACCAAAATCAAATCCCAACATATGTCATCACTCGCATATATATATACACATATATCAAAATAAGAACACAATAAGAACACAATAATAATTCAAATAGTCAATCAAATATTCAAAGCGTCAAAACAAGAATAACATAGAATTAGACAACTACCCAAAAGTTAAACCAATTAGACAAAGAAATCACCAGACTCGATTACTTAAAAATCCTCTTCGAGATGCAAAAAATTGACCTCAAATAAAATAACCCAGAACAATAATCTTACATGAATCAAATATATTATCTTAACCAACAAAATCACTATAGCATAATCCAAACTAGGTTTATAAATGTCAAATCTTATTCAAATTAACAAATCAAATATAAAATTCAAGGAAAAACACATGCCCATGGATAAATTATAAATATAATACATATAAAGGAACATACAAACTCTATCTAGATTGAGATTGGAAAAATATAGACACAGAAACATACATACCTCTCTGAATTGAGATAGAGTGAAGAATATAAGAACTCATGATTCACGGTTACATATTATACATTTTTTTACGATTTTGATCTCGACACTGATACGATAAACAAACGACAGATGGTTTAAACGAGTTCTCCCACCACATTTCGATACATATATACTGTGCGAATATATTTTCATGTGTATCATCAGCGTTTACATGGTAAGCAAGGAGGAGAAAGAACATATTATACTTATGATTTTATGTTATATTTTGACATAAATGAATATAATATTTTTTATTTTATATAATTAAACACTCATCGATCTTATTTTTGACAAAATTTGAACGTCAAAGATGAAAATATTGATCCCAACTTGTTATCCCCGCACTTAGCAATCGCCCGAGTCTACACTGTAATCGACAATTCGACATCATCCGAAATTAATAAACAAATCGTAAGACACAGTTGGGAGTTGAACTACTAACTGTGTTAAGATTTAGAAAAGACGCACTTCGTTGACGTTACAAGCTTGCAGCAAGTTCTTATTCCGTTTCTTTTTTTGGCCTTGAAGTTTTGACGCAAGTTCATATTCTTGTTAGCACCATGCAGCACATATAATCGAGTCACACAGACACATGACTCCTTTAATTTTTGAAATTTAATGTGTCAGCTTTCGCTTTAAATCTGTTTTAATGAATTCGATCAGAAACATCTCAATCTTCATTATATAATGCTCATCCTACGAAAAACGAAAAGTACAAAGTGCTTGTAGCTATAGCCTAGCAGATACTCTTCGTCCTCGATCAGAATGAAAGAATTTCAGTAGAGGTATATGTGCAAATGTTAATTTTAATTCTTGAATATATCGTATGTTCTTGGTAAGATGAATAATATAAATCTCAGTAGAATATATGTTCCAGTAAAATTTTCTTGCAATTGACCATATAAGAGACAGTAACAAAATCGAACTAGAAATTTCCAATGCTTTTACGTTTTCATTTCAAAATAAAGATGAACAGAAAAACACACAAGTTTGAAATCTACAAGCGAACCTGCGCTACATCTGATGAACATGATGTCATGAACTTGCAATTCAAAAGGACTTGCACCAAAATATAACATGAAAACACAAATGTGCATAAATGCAGAATTATGGCCACCGTGTGATGATTAGAGTGTTATCATGGAGAGATCATGCAAGCTACGAGCGTCGTCGGACTGTGGGAATCTTCGGCTGTTGGTGATCATTTCAGAGAACAAATGGAAAGCTCTCTCCCATCTGCTTCGATCTCCGAGATCTTCTTGCCTAATATGGAAAACTATTTGGTTTAATTGGAAGACGAAGAGCCTCGAAGCATGCGATACATCACCATAAATTGAAGGAAGAGTTCGCAAATTTAACAGAACTTTTAACACAAATGGACCTACTAAACAAGTTATCAATGGAGTGAAAGATAGTGTTTGAGAAGTGGAGGCCAAGATCTTGAGTTTCACTAGAGCCAATAATGGTAACCCCATGAAGACACTCTTCTCTAAGAACACCGAAAGTATAATTGAGCTTTAGAATGATATTCTTTAGCTGCGAGGGAAGTAAAGAAGAAGCATTCTTTTATTTTATGGATGGAGATAAAGTGGGTAGATATGTAAACCAGAAACTGTTACTAGTCATTGTAGATAATTGTTAATGACGGGTTTTATTATTACTAAATACTCTATTATTATTATTATTATTATTAAATGTAATACAAATTGGAGGCCAGTATATCTTAAATTATATTTTGTAATAATTTTATAATATATTATAAGCAGAAAATAATATATGACATATACATTTCCCACTAATACCAGATAACTTTTGTCTGCCCATGACTACCAGCATAAATATATAAACATCATAAATACGTAAAAATAATCGGTATCATTGTAGTCTAGTACTATCTTCTCAACTGTAACAAACATTGTAAAACAATATTAATATCGATCTATATTTTCAACAATTAACAAAATTTAATTTCATAAAGTCAAATGTACGTGTCGACAATTCACTGCAAAAAAATATTTTAACGTTATGATATCAAAATTATGTAATATGCATGTATATTTACATAATCACATATACATACATAATATCGTAAGCTATTTCGCAGCCTAATAAAGTCAAGATCTTGGAGCAAGTTTTCCAAGTATTACCACTATCAATGTACGCTGCTTGCTAGTTCTTTTATTTCCTATCTACTATTTGATTCGATAACCCATACTTCAACATTATACTGAACTAAAATTTCGAAGAAATTGTAAAATAAATTAGTCGAATGCAAAAAATAATAATATTACAGGGCGACCCTATTAATAATAACCATGATATCTCTAATGTTGTTATTCTCTCGTCCGAGATAAAGGATGTAGGGCATGCACGTCAACAAATTAAAACATAAATACTGTAATTTTCAAGTTGTGGGTTCTTGTACTTTGGTAGGGAGTGCACTCGTGAACAACACAAAAATTGTAAGCTTTTGTTGCTTTTCGATTTGTTATACATTGCGGACATTGTTGCTTTGGGTTTATTATCATAAATTATGTCACAAAAAATTAAATATTTATTATCCGTTCTAATTATAAATTCAAAAATTGTTATTCGAGATTGAGGATTCGACCCGTAATCATATCCTCATTCCTAAATCATGCTCAATAATCAAATGTATGAAATGTGGCTCTAGTTTTCTTTTAGAAATGAATTTTTAGGTGTAAAATGTATATATGTGTGTACATATATTTGATCGATATATACAGACGAGGCATCACAATCATAGTGAGAAACAAGACGAACTAGTAGTGGGGCTTGATTCTGGTTAATGAAGTTTCCTAGAAGTTTCATTTTGCACTTGCTATTTGATTTTTTTGCGTGAGACGAGATACATGTTAATAATAATGTAAGATAAACTTGAATATCGGACAAGAGTCTCTGACAATCAATTATGATATACATGCCATAATATTTGTAAAATATGAAAATAAAATGTTTTAAATATTCATTTGAAAATGGAAATGTAGAGTAGTAATAAACTATAATGTCTGAAATAAAATAAAATATCACAAATGGAGACGTGCATTACTTCTGTGCGTACCATTCTATCATCCGATGAACAAACCGATTAAATTAATTAATTTAACTCACGAACAACCTCACAAATATAATTAACTTTATCTACGTTATATATATTGAAAGGGTTCGGATCCTAACAAATGTTTGATATATCTATCTACCCCCAATTTTTTTATAATGNGTACCATTCTATCATCCGATGAACAAACCGATTAAATTAATTAATTTAACTCACGAACAACCTCCAAATATAATTAACTTTATCTACGTTATATATATTGAAAGGGTTCGGATCCTAACAAATGTTTGATATATCTATCTACCCCCAATTTTTTTATAATGGAAAGAATTAAAATTAGGTTTTTGATATAAATTCACACATGTTACTTTATCCGTGTTTCTCGAGAAATTTTTTAAACAAATTTCCATTCACAATTTTTTATAGTGAATAAATGATCGCTGACGATCACTTTTAAGAAACCAACAACATCCATATTGAAAAATGTCAATTTCTCGTAAATGTGATTCCAATGAAATAAATATTGTTATGTAAACAAACCCAAAATACGTGCTTCATTCATCCTTTGTGAATGTGTAAACTAACTAAAAGTATGTGCTTCATATTTATCCTTAGAAGACTCTTTAATCCTAATCGCGTGATCTGAGTTGAGTTGCTGCCCGTTTAATTGGATTTGACTTGAGCTCATATATGAATGGAATTTGAACAAAAATTTGAATTATTTTACTTAAACAAATTGGATCAAATATGTGTCGATTTTAATAAAAGTCTTTAATTCAGTAACTTAACTTTTTGTATAATTACAAGTAATTATTGTTAATAATTATTAATTATTAATTTATAAATTATAAATTATTATAAATTATTTTAAAATTTTTACGAATAAACCCGGCTTGACTCGTTTAAACTCAACTCGACTAGTTCCCGAGTAAAATATGTTCGGCTCATCTATTAAACAAGTCAAGTTCGATAAATAATTTGAATTTTTTTAGATTGTGTGGGGAAGCATGAAATTTATTTCAAAATTACATGAATTGAGTTTTCATTTTAAATTCTAAAATTTATACTAATAATTGAATGTCATTGATTTCAAATAAAATTTAAATTTAAATTCTTTTAATCATTCAAACATATTATATAATCAAATTCATAATTTTAAATAAAATCTCAAAGTCATCAAACTCATACTCAATTATTAAAAATCCGCTCGATTCACCTCAGATTACCCTCCCAATATATATGAATTTCGTTCATCAAATTGAGAGATTCCTCTATTTTGTAGGGCTCTTTCAAGTAGAGTTTTGAAATAAGCCCCACTCCTCAATCATCATGAATTTCTTATGGGTTTGTTATAAATGGACACTCCCATATTTTGGGCCTGTAAATTCATATGTAAGAAGAAAAAGAATCATCCCAAGCCCATAAATCATTAGACGGCTTATTTATATAATAAAAATAATAATTAAATGTGTTATTTAAACTCTTCTTGAATTAAAAATTTAATATATTTTTTTGAGTATTGTTTTAAAAAACGGTGATTATTCTGCTTATTGGCCGATTAATTGCTACACGGATGAGCCCATTTTGATTTAAGCGGAAATTGGATTAAAGAATGTTTTTCTTAAAAAATTGGTTGAACCCGGAAAAGTCGGTTGAAATAGTCAAAATTAATAATTAAAAAATATTTAATAATCAATATATAATTTAAATATATGATAGTTAGTTGTAAATTTTAACAACTAAATACTAGTATGGACTCATGATATGTGTTACAATATGTTTTTTAAAATTTTATGATAATTTGACGATATTTAAATATAATTATATACTATTATTTATTAAATTAAATTGTATCCAATTAATGTTTCAATTAATCAATTTAATTAATTATCGATTATTCAATTAATCATTATAAAATATTTTTACCGACTAATTTTGATTCCCGTTTTTTGAACACTAGTAAATAAAAAATAGAAGCCAAAATAAAACATCTAAAGTTTGAACATTGTAGCCGTACACAATGTTACACTTGAAACAATTTTTTTATTACCACAATGCGCCTCTGAAATGGCTTGGCAAAATCATCTTGATATAGTGAAATAGAAATGACAAGAGTTAATAGTTAGCAAGAAACATTTTTCATGCCATAGTAAACTGACTTTTGGCGGTTTCTTCACATTCAAATATACTAAAAATCCAGATTCCTCATTGATTATCAAACAAAGCATGGCATCTCATACTTAAATTCTTTTCTTCACCCTCTATTCACACGCCTTCATATTCATCCTGTGGGTAGTTCTCCAAAATTGTAACCCTTGTAACTTCTTTATATTTAGAAATTCAATCATATTAAACCTCACAGCTGATGCTACCACTTACATTTTAATTCGGGTTTTATTTTTAGACTCCGTTCTTGTTTGGAGACTTATGCAGTAGGTACGACATAAACCCAAAAATGTTGGATGGAAAAAATCAGGCATTTTTTTGAGTTGAACAAGGACAAGTGTGGTAAAGAATCAAGCAGGTTTATTTGCTCTTCCACTCAGACTAATAGGCCATTTCCCTCTCCAGAAAAGTATAGGAGGTTGTCCTGGGATACGATATTTGAGGTCATAAAAATTTATTCATTGAAAATTTGTAACATGATGAAGGGAACAGGAAAGGGCCAAAGCGTGCTACATGGTTTTGAAGGGCCTCATGATCCGAAAGATGAAGTTTTAGTTGAATCTCTCCGCAAATCGCTTTCTCATGACGGGCTGGTTCTACAAAAGAACACTGATTATCACACTCTTTTAAGGTATGATTTAATGATTTTGATAAATTTTAAACTGTGACACGTTTTGTGTATCTGAAATGCGGAGGTTGTGTTATATTGTAGTTTAGATGGCAATTCATTCTGACAGTGTTCTTTATAAATTCAGATTCTTACGGATGAAGGATTTTGATCTGAAAAAAGCGAAAGAAGCATTTCTAAATTATCTCAAGTGGAGAAGGGATTATGGCGTTGATGCAATTTGCAAGGTAAATATATCTATCGTATATTTAAATTTTATTTGAACATTTTTACCGATGTTTATAACTCACAAAATCTTTATATACTGCAGGAATTCAACTTTGAAGAGTATAGGGAGTTAAAGATATGTTATCCTCATGGATATCATGGAGTTGATAGATGGGGCAGGCCTGTATATATAGAACGTACGGGATTAATAGATCTTAACGCCCTCCTGCAAATAACTACAACTGAAAGATTCCTGAAGTATCACGTACGCGAACAAGAGAAAACATTGAGTTTGAGATTCCCCTCATGTTCCATTGCAGCGAAGAGGCATATAGCTTCGTCTACTACTATTTTAGATGTCAAAGGCGTGGTAAACATCTATTGTCTTTCAAGTACTTTAGCAGAACCATACATCATAGGTCAAGCGAAGGCCTGGAAACAATAATCTTCTATGCGTTTTCATATAAGGATCAATGAAATCTAATTTAATTTAACCTCACATGTGTAGGGAATGTCCAACTTCACGAAACCTGCAAGAATTCTCTTTACGGAACTTCAAAAGATCGATAGCAATTATTATCCAGGGGTATATGGAATACGGCATTGTTTTAACTACTGTTTTCTGATTTTCTTTTTTGTAACATGAAGATGCTGCTAATTTGCACAATGATTAAGTCTCATAGAAAAACTATGCAGAAGTTCAGATATATAGTTGGCATTGATATTTGAACTCCCTCAAATCTCTTTAGCTAGGTTTGTATTGGCTTATAATTTCTTATATCCATTAGCCCTTTATGTATTTGTAGACTCTGCATCAAGTCTTTGTTGTGAATGCTGGATCTGGATTTAGAACCCTTTGGAAAGTGCTCAAACCTTTTCTTGATGCCCGGACACTAGCGAAGATACAAGTAAACATGTTCTACGTTACACAAAGATAACTTTCATTACTGTTACACTTGTGCGGATACTCAATTTTCGACACAGTAATTCTGAGGTTTTTATGACAAGTGCAGGTACTTGGGAGCAACTACACGAGTAAGCTATTTGAAGTTATCGATCCCAGGTCACTTCTACTGTATAACTTTTTATTCCACAGATTATCACATGTATATGACCTGTGTATAAAATGGACTTGATATTTCCGATTTGGTCCATATATAATCATATATGTGATATATGATTGTAATCATTACCATCACCAGTTCTTTTTGTGTGACCATTGATCATGAATCCATTCCTCAGCAATTTGCCAACCTTTTTGGGGGGAAACTGCACATGTAGTGAATCTGGGGGATGTCACTTTAGTGATAAAGGACCTTGGAATGATCCAGAAATCACAAAATTGCTTCAGGTAATCATTTTAGAATCTTAATGAATCTTCTGTATTCGACAATGAATAATTAGCACAAGTAAACTTCACGCAAGGTGTATTTGCAGCCTTAAAAAAATGAGATTTTTTCTTTTGCAGGAAATGATTGATACTGAAGCACATATACATGATGGAGAAAGTAGTGCTTCGAATACCAATAAGAATATGCATCCTGATATGGTAAGAGACAGACTTGATAAAATTATGTTTTATATTGCCATCTTAATTTAAAGTTAACAAGTTTTGTAGGGAAAGACTTATAAGTGATGAGTGATAGGATACTTGCCATAATAGGGCCTTTGTTTCCCAGTCCAAAAGTTGCAAAGGCTTTAAATCCATTATGATATCACAAGTTTATTCTCTATCGTTAGCTGAGACCCGTAGACAGACGAAGTTTCCTGAGAGTCTGCACCAGATAATTATAATTACAGTGATGCATGGGATTAAAGTGAAACAATATTGCTAGTAGCATGCTTAAACCTTAACACGTCTTGCCATCAAAATAAGCATAAGTTGTAATGACCTTCTAATATATAGAATGTGATTAACGTTTTGCACCTTCTCATGCATTTTCAAAGAATACATTAGTTATTGGAAACAAAAGAATTTAAACTAAAACACTGCTTCTGACTTTCTTGTGACAAATACCTTGCAAATACCACTGATTTTGCTAACTTGGCAAATACCAATTATACATGCATGACGCAGTTGGTCACAATTCACAAAAAATACTTCTGAAGCCCTGCAGGTTTCACTCGATGCAGGATAATATTCAAATTAAAGACGTAGATGACGTAAGCCCAGAAGAAAATACACATCCGGAGGGCAATAATGTTATTGATAAGCCATTGCTACTTAAACTGCAAGCACTAGAAGCTGCACTCAAAGATGCCAAAACGGTGAGCAACTAGCCAACTAAAATGCCTCTTATTGCCAACATCTCTACTCGATATCAGAGACTGATAAGTTCAGTATACTAATTTTTTTCTTTCGGGGTGACATGCAGCAAATCCAGACACTGGAAACGTCGATTGAGGGAACCAAAACGGTGAATAAAAATGGCTAAATTGGTAGTTGATTGAAAAAAGAAAGTAGACATGAAAACTCTTTTTTTGTTGCAGGTCTTGAGAGGACTTGGCCAGCACATGGAAAGGCTACTTGGCAAGCACAACTAAAAGTTTAAGATCATCTAGCCTCCTCTCCTGCAATGATGTTCCTCTTTAACTAATTAAAATCTTCAAGGCTGGCTCATATTAAAATACTAGTTCTGATTCATTACTAGAAAAAAAGAGGTGCAATCTAAGCTAAGGAGAGACAATAAAACTCGTACATTCGTTATACCAACATTGACGTATTCATTCTTGCATTGGCTAAAACAGTGCAGACGTTAACAGTTGAGATTAGAGTTAGTGTAAAATTCTAATCATTCAGTTTCTGAAATTCTGATCATATGTTGGCATTATCTGAAACATCTATTGATGCATTTTAGTGATGCAAAAATTTCAAAATAATCAAAAAATATATATTATATGTGACTCTATGACTCAGAAATTGAAAAAAATTCCGAATTATACTTGAAGAAAGATTAATTTTTTCTAATTTTCCTAACCTTTTCAAGATGCTAGTTTTTATATAAAAAATACGAATTCAGTCATGCATTATTTCACAATTTATTTCATAATAATTAAATTCCATATAAAAATACCATATTATTATATGTATGAACTCTACCAAAAAATTTGATAAATATACACCTACCACATAATTTTTTTTGACCGCATATACTTACTCGTAGATAAATTGTATCCCTCCGGAAAAGAGTTTTTTTCATTCAAAAAGTTTATCATCTAACCAAAGGACATGAAAATGTCCCCGAAAATTTAGATAATAAGGTTTTAATATCTGAGAAAAGAACACCATTAATGAAAATAGAACACATGTTGTACTCCCATCACCAAAATATGTCTGTCATCCAGAAAACGCTAAAATAACACATCTGAAATTACAAAAGGAATAAAATAATAAGTGTGTAATATAAATCATATACAAACACACACACACACATATATATATATATATAAATAACTCCCAATCTATGAAAAAAAGTCATCCAATATAACACAAAATCGTCATTCAACGACATATAACAACCACAATATATAGTTAAAACGTCATAAAAATTGACACCGCCTCATAGATGAATGCATATGATACTAGAATCGTTCAAAAAATTCATATTTAAAAGACTTGAAAACAGATTTGACTGATATGAAATATATCTGAAAAATATAAAAACAGATCTGAAAATTTTAAAATAAAACGTTTAAAAATATATAGATAAGAAAGAATTTGATATAAGAATATTTGTATCATCTAAACAAAGAAAATTTTGGAATTAGGATTTACGAAAGGTAAGGGGAAGGGGCCTGCCACATAATTAAATATACTATGAAATATATATCTACCTATATTATATCAAAAATCTTGCGAAAAGAATAACAATAAAAATAATCGGCAAGGAATTGAAGATACTGCAGCTTAATTGGAAAAAAAATGTTCGGGGCGTTACGAGATAATTAAACAAAAAATTATCTCCTTGATTTCTCCGTCTATATACACAGTACTGGGTGCATGTATAACATATAGATGCACATATACATACCCATATTTTTTTAGATCGAAGACATTCCCGGATCAGCCTCAGATGAAATTAATTTACATTCTTTCCAAATAAAAAATTTCAATTTGTTTTCCCGGCCGATCAATCAAGTTATCGAAAAATGAACACCGGAGACCTTCTTAACATCGAACCACGAGAGCTCAAATTCACCTGTAAGTCCCCCAGATTTATTTTTATGTGCATGTACAATATATTTATAATATGCATTCGTGATTGTATTTAATTCTGAATTATTTTTCAGTCGAGCTCAAGAAGCAAATCACTTCTTCGCTTACGTTGTTAAATAAGACAGATTGGCATGTCGCGTTTAAGGTAACAAACATTAAATTTTGTTGCATATTTATGAAGCTAGGAAAATGGTTCATGTATACAGGTTTGTGATGCCTGTGTATTGTTTCTTGCGTAATTGCATATTTGCATGCGATGGTACTGAGTGATTTTTGCAGAGCTGATGAAAGATCTCATGTTCTGTATCTGTTTTTTCCAGGTAAAGACTACGAATCCAAAGAAGTATTGTGTTCGTCCCAATATTGGTGTTGTTTTGCCTGGATCAACATGTGAGGTTACAGGTGCTTATTGCAAAAATTCTTGTTGATGACATTTATCTTTTTCCACTTAATTATTTCGACGGAATTTCCGTCAAAAGATCGGTGGAAATGCCCAGGTTTTTTTGTAGTGTATGTTTGAATCTGAAAAAGCACAATAAATAGATAGGCATTTTGATAGGATTATAAATTGTTTTGCGTAAAATTTGAGGAAATTATGATACATCACTCATGCACTTCTAATTAAACCTGCATAGGCTGAAGTAAGCAAAACTGATCTTTTTATTGCATCTAGTATAATTATCTACCGAAATGCTTTAGAAAATTTTCAAGCTGGTAATGCCAGAGGAGCATTAGCTTAGAAAAATGGTTCTAACACAAACATTTAGAGGCTTATGAGTTATTGGAGCTTCTTTACAAAGATTTATAGGTCTAGTTCCAACCAGCAGAGATGAATGTCATGATTATTATATAGTTATATTCTGCATTATATAAAAATCGTAGTGTCATTTTACAGTTACAATGCAAGCACAAAAGGATGCTCCTCCTGACATGCAATGCAAGGACAAATTTCTCCTCCAAAGTGTTGTTGCAAGCACCGGAGCAGCTCCAAAAGAAATTACACCTGAAATGGTATATTTACGTGCCTTACTAATAGTATCATCTGAATAACATGAGTTAGTTTTGGTTCCATTCAGCTTCACTTCAAAAACCTGACTATAAATCCTAACACACTCATAAAAAGAATGCAAGCTTGTAATGCAATTTATACCCCATCCTCCGTAATGAAGCTATGTTTTTAATAAAGGTTGTGTGTTGTGTTTATAGTTCTCAAAAGAGTCTGGGAATGTTATAGAGGAATGCAAATTGAGAGTGGTATATGTTTCTACTACCCAGCCACCCTCATCTGTGACAGAGGGATCAGAAGAAGGATCTTCACCAAGGGCTTCACACTTGGATTTTGGGAGTAGAAACGGTTCTGAGGTAGGTTTTGTTTTCTCCCTCTCACTTTTCTTCCTGCTCACTTTGTACTGACTTTATCCAAAAACCTATATATTGGCTTGTGCAGGCATCCCAGAGATCTTTTGATGATTCTCATGACAAATCTTCAGAGGTAAATGAAGTTCTTTTCCGACACCATAATTACTTGCATTAGTACATTGTTTCCATTAGAAGTGAAAGGATTTATTAAGTGCAATAGCTATGCTTTCTTTCATATTCTGAAGCACACAATCATAGTAATTGCAGTTTAGGAATTAGGATATATCCTATCTATATGATCACACAACTCTTTCTTTGCCAAGATATTTGAAATGATCGGATCGTCACACTTAGCATGTAATTGTATAGCATCTTTGACACACCATTGACCATTCTATCAATGATCACTGAAACATTTTACTTTCCTTCAGCTAGGACTTCCCTAGGTTTATCTAAACAACTTAAACTGAGTTAAGGTGTCTAGCTGAGAACTTTCCCTTGTTACTTGTGCAAGTCTCGTATGTTATAATCACGATTCTAGGACCTTTTTTTAGCGTCAATTTTTTGATACAATTCTGTAAGTAAAGTGAAGAGTTTATGTAGCATGGTAATTGTGCATGTATTAATACTGTCAAGATATCTTGCTTGCTAAGAAGGTCTTTAGTTTCTATAGACTACCGTAGCTTCAAAAATCAAAAAATATTGTGCAGTGTGTTTGGATATGTTGCTTGTTAAATGATGCTACTTGTTTCGTGCCACTTTGGCATGAAAGTGTAGTTATTTCTTAATTTGTCTGGTAGAGCAGAAGGTAATTGCCGATAGTGTATGAGGTAGTGCATGTCTAATTGAATGTATAAGATTTTGATGGACACTTGTAACTATATCTGTACTGCCATAAATTGGACGAAAGAATTTAATATTTCTTCTGCGGTTGGATCACATTAGGGCTAGTGTTTTTGCTGCAGTTAATTAACCATATCTGTCCTTCTATTGTTTTATTCCATAAAACCTTGTTTCACCTGTACTGCATCATTGTAAGTCGAAATCCAAGATGCAGCTAATTTTCCAACAAATCACTTACCTATATATTGCAATGTGTTCTGTAGCAGCTTCATTCATTATTGAGCAGTTAAATATATCACGGTTGTGATCTATGAATTGCATAGATGCAGTATAGTTACCATTAATATAAATTTTAGGTACGAGCTCTTATGTTGAAGTTGAATGAAGAAAAATCGGCTGCAATTCAACAGGGTAACAAGCTTCGTCAGGAGCTGGTAAGACTAGTGATTCTTTAATTTGTTATATGATCTATATCTCCTGTTCATAAATTCATGCTACCTTGCTTTACTTTTGAAAGCTCTTCAGCATAAAATTTGTTCTCTCTCAAGCTCCTCCAGCACCTTTTATTTTCAATACAGCACAATAGATGATTTATTGATGGATAGTCTTTACTATGTAGATTTATGATGTAAAACTTGAGTCATGTCAGTCCAGAGGAAAAAAAATGAAAAAAAAGTGAATAAACAACATAATACCTACTTTACTTCCCTTTGTTATGGTGACAGCTAATGAGCCAAACAGTTTTCTGGTGGAGCATCTTAGGAATTAACAAGGGACCTTTTAGTGACTGCAATATCNCATGTCAGTCCAGAGGAAAAAAAATGAAAAAAAAGTGAATAAACAACATAATACCTACTTTACTGCCCTTTGTTATGGTGACAGCTAATGAGCCAAACAGTTTTCTGGTGGAGCATCTTAGGAATTAACAAGGGACCTTTTAGTGACTGCAATATCTTTTGAGGCTTTCAATATATTGATGATTCAAAACTGTAACATATTATTTTTGGTAAAAGTCAATTACAAAAATTCAAATACACACGCACCCTGCCGCCACTGGGGTCCAAACCATCGACCTCCTATTACCAAGAGTAGAGGGGGATCCGTTATGCTAATCCTTGCAAATAAACTGTAACATGTTTGTGAGGGGTGTATATTATATTGTTATGTTGAACATACATGTGTCCAGTGTCCTTGAAGATGGTTTTATGCAACACTGGAATTATTCTATTGTTGATACATTGATATATCTAATGTAACCCTCTGTAATTGCATTGGTGTAGGATATACTGATGCGTGATAGTGGCAGCAAAGGTGGCGTCTCTGTCAAGTTTGTGGCCATTGTTGGGTTAATCGGTATACTTGTGGGCTACCTGATGAAGAGAACGTAACTGTTTGTATGGTATTCATCAAGTACATTCCAGATTTCAGAGTCTGATTGTTTTGCCAACCATAAACTGTTAATGTAGAACAGAGAAGAGTCGGCGATAGATGTATTTTTAACCCCCTTAAAACAGCTTTATAAAAACATATTCAGGTTGTGCCAGGTTCATTGACTTTAGCTGGTGCCTGGTGTCGCCTTGCAAAATATTACTGGAGTTTTGTTTTGTTAATGGGTTGATGNATAAACTGTTAATGTAGAACAGAGAAGAGTCGGCGATAGATGTATTTTTAACCCCCTTAAAACATCTTTATAAAAACATGTTCAGGTTGTGCCAGGTTCATTGACTTTAGCTGGTGCCTGGTGTCGCCTTGCAAAATATTACTGGAGTTTTGTTTTGTTAATGGTTGATGTCTGATGGCATTCTGTTAAATTTAACAAGGGAATCATTTCAATATTAGGAACATATTGTTTATCATGGAGGTTTAAATTACTATACATCTGCAGAATTGTTTTTGGTTAAATCTCTCAAGTATATCAAATAAAAAATGTTAAATATATCCAAGCAAGGATGTTTTTTGTCTGAGCTATCTGTTTTGATTTGGCTGCAAGAGTTTGCAAAGGAGGTACAACTTTCTTGTTTAATATGTCATAAATAGGCAGAGTTTTATTCTGAGAGAGTTTGTTTATTGAATAGAGTTAAAAAATTGTAAATTTACAAAAACAAACAGAAATAAATAATTAACCATACAACAGGATGGGCAAGCTAGGCCNTTATCATGGAGGTTTAAATTACTATACATCTGCAGAATTGTTTTTGGTTAAATCTCTCAAGTATATCAAATAAAAAATGTTAAATATATCCAAGCAAGTAAAATTTGGATGTTTTTTGTCTGAGCTATCTGTTTTGATTTGGCTGCAAGAGTTTGCAAAGGAGGTACAACTTTCTTGTTTAATATGTCATAAATAGGCAGAGTTTTATTCTGAGAGAGAGTTAGTTTATTGAATAGAGTTAAAAAATTGTAAATTTACAAAAACAAACAACAGAAATAAATAATTAACCATACAACAGGATGGGCAAGCTAGGCCGCTCTACTGATGGCTATCACAAACATAAAAAATGTTTACAGAAAAAATGGTATTTCTCAGTTTTTTCATATGCAACATTTGATTTTAATTAGTCGACAAATATTTGCATGTCAGATGAACTAATAGAACCTCTGCTTATATCTGAACCCGTAGAACAGTATACTAGGCCGCTTGTACACTTGCTCAAAGAACGCCAATTATCGATATGTGCCCTTTCATCTGGAGTTAAACTTGGGGATGGTACAAGTTCAAGATTTTCAATGATTTTTTCTGTTTCGGCAAGTAGAAGAACGCCATATCGGACATTTTCTTCTCTATTTTCAATTGAGCTGCAATGGCCATGTTTGCTCATCACATGTTTCAAGTTAACAAGACACGCACTGATAATATCAGAAATCATGATAGACAGCATCTCAAACAACATTTCACAGTTTTCTCCAGCCTTGCGTAGGTGATCCATCAGAATTGATTGACATATCCTGTACATGGAATTTGCAGCCAACATACTGATAGTCCGTCTCAAAGGAGTTTCACTTGAACATCCATTCATTTCATGCTTTTCTCCTCAACATCTCTAAACTTGTTTTTTGCTACATTTGACAGTTCCTCGAGTATGGCATGTAGATTCCCTTTGTGTGACATCGCACGTAGATCAACATCTAGCCACTTGTGATACAGATCAATACCTGACCACACTACCTCCGCTGCATCCCTGGAAATTCTCACGTCTTTTTTAGCGCACCAGGTTGCTTTCTATCACTCTTACATACATTAGCCCTTCATGGACACTATACTTCAACTTTTTAATTGCTTGATGACTAATATTTGTAAGTGAAACTGCTATGATGGTTAATGCAACAACTGGAAGAGCCCAAGAATTAGGAGGTTCTTTGGAATCCAGAGAAGGAACCTGGTCACTGTCAAACTCGTTGACCTCCTTGAGCTCCTTCGAATACAGAGATTTTTCCAAGAGTTGTACAAGATGTTTTGGCTGCTTTTTTACCCCCTTCTCATACCAATGACAGGTATCATCACAGGTCTTCGTGATCATCAGATGTACTAACCCTTCCTCTCCTTGAAGATGAACAACATACCGGCTGAGATACATAACTGAACTGCGCTGTGTTTCTGGCTCCAAATCAATGCTTAAATAAGTGCTGTGGCTGTTAAGCCACCAGTTTAATCTGGCACAGCTGTACCAGAAAATCATAAACAGACTGACAAGGAAGATTGATATGTATCGGACTAATTTGCTAAGCAATACTATCCCAGACTGCAAACAAATGCAAAAGCCTAGAATTTGATATTTTAAGTTGTGCACAAAAATGGATTGACATAAATCAATTGACATAGTAAACGATAAGGTTACCATCTTTGAGGTAGTTTTTTTTTTACATCTATCATTCTAGTTACCTATATTGTTTTTCTAAATTTTTCTATCTACATAATTAGATCTAAACAAAATGTGAATATGTGGCAGTGCAAAACTAGTACGGAAACTGCTTTGTTATAATTGCAAGAGTATCTCTACTTCGGTTTTCTTTTCATTGCAAAAAATTTAAACTATTTGGCGATTTAAATTTTGATGTAGTGGCTTTTGAGCAACCAGGCAAATCGTGTGCACTGTGCAGCATCAAAGAACCAAAAACAGACTCGCAAAGATTGAAATGAAACTGACTATATCCAAGACTGCAAACTAATACAAAAGTCTAGAATTTGATATTTCAGTTCGTCCCCGTATCTTTAGGCACCCAAACTGTGAACCATCTAACTGCTGGGCCAATAGTCCCCGACTCCCTGCTCCCACTGCTATGATCTGAGTTACTAAAATCAAAATGGAGGGCAGCTTCTACTCAGATTCACAGCTGCAAAACTCAACAGACGTGGCATCAACTAAGATCTAAATACTGCTTCTGCTGAAGTCATGGTGCTTAGAAGGCAGAATGCCCCTGAAGTTATCCACGTTGCTAAACGCTCTGCCACAAATATGAGCCATCATCCAATAATTGGGTTTCTCTGAGTTTCTTAATGTGTAGATCACTAAAATAAGCTCAGAACTTATGTTGAAAGAACTAGAATAGCAATCGGAATACATGCATTGTGCTGCTACATGAAGCAGATGTAACACATGTGCCTAACTGAGTACAGATTTTTTCTATGGCAGTTACAACAAGAATTCCTAGAGCCATAATATTCATTAACAAATATTTGTTATCCGTGGCTCCTAGTAAAGGCACGAAACTACTCATCAGAGTACAGATGAACACACTGCTAGTCGTGCTAGCTGATCTTGAGATCTACAGGTAATTTAATAGCTGCTGTGAAGGGCCAAAGTGGTTGCTATAAGAGAGGAAAACCTGCATTGGACTCAATAATGTCTGTACCAAATAGTGTGAATTGTACTCATGTACACATCTCCACTGAAACTTGAGTATAATACAGCTAAAGCACTGTCCTCTGGTAAATTTTTTGTAGGTGTTAACATCTTCCAATACTCAATGTTTTCAAAAATAGGAATATTGGCAGAAACAACATATATACTTCTAAACGAAGCAATAAGCCCTGCGTCATCTCATGCCATCCATACCCTACTGACCCATGTCCCAACTCCCGAGTGGGAAAAATATTGAATATATATATATATAGTATAATTTAGGCATATGATGTAGATCATATTGAAAATCAGCAACTGAATTCTGAATATTAGATTACAGAATGTGTGTAAAAGACAAAAAAACTAAAAGGCTTTAAAGCAGAGAAAATTTACAAATCTACCTCAACGTGGTCACCATTGTATTATTCCCCTAATCCGATATGCCTAGATAGTATTTGCCACAAAGAATGCAAAATCCTCAAAAATCATAGCATTTACACATCAAAATATTACATTATAACCAACATATTTTGCAACTAAAAATAGGAGGAAAATTGTTGCCCCAAAATTTAGTATTTATCCCCGCAGATAGATTGGTACCTTAAAATTTCCATTAAGAATAAGTATAACAGATCAAGTTACATGATAATCATTCATAGATAACCAATATATGAAAAATTCCTTCTTTTTTCTAGAAATATTGCTAGAATGGTAAAGCGCATTTATAATCAGGTCTGAAATGCCTCCTTCAATGATATTTTCTTTGTTATTATTCAGATGAAACTAAAGTTAATATCATGCATGTCAATGCGTGTCGAACCTAAGCAAGCAGGAGAGTAAATTCAATGTTTTTAGCTAAGCAACAACATCCACTTTATTTATACATATAGCAGATCATTGTATTACATGTATTGAAGTTACATATAAAACAGATCTTTGTGTACTTCCATAAGTCAGGCTAACATTTTTACTACATAGAGTCTGAATATGGAAACCAAAGACTTTTACTTTTTTCCATAGTGGTTTAACATCTTCACTACATAGAGACTATGTAGTGTTCCAATAAAATGCACATGGAACTGAATCAACTAGAAGCCGCTTTTTTATTAATATCTCATTATCATTACACCAGATTGGCAATAGACAGATGCAGATATTTCAAGGAACCTCAAAGCCTACCAAATGTCCTGCCATCGAGATTGGTTTTAATCCAAGAAGGTCTCAGGATATAAAGTAAAGTGATTTTGCAAAGCGTTTGCGAATCATCTCATGAAAATGTAGCACACAAATCTAAAGGAATCAGTAAACATATTATCTACCTATTATTATAATGGTAATACTAAAAAACTGTCATGATCACCATTATTCATGTAACGAAACCTGTTGCAAGTTCTTTGGATCATATATGATAGCATTAATAATAGAACAAAGAAATTTAGTTGTTGGAGAGAACCAAATATTATTAAAACTAATATTTTACACCATATAGCACTTGCAAAATAACAAATTGATATAAAACATTGTATTAGAACCCAAAAGTTAAAAAATATAGCACTAAGACATAAACATATCCATTCCCCGTAAATAAACTATGAAAACACCAATACAAAAACTTGGAAACACTCACCAAATCAATTGCCCTCTCCTCCTTCCAAATTAGGAACCAGCAACCTCAATATCCCATTCTTCATCTCCGCCTTGACCTCATCCGGCTTATACATCTCGGGACTAAATTCAAGACTCCCCCCATATTTTCGACCACAACCATCTTCCTCAGACTCAATCTCACCACTCCCCATAAAGAAAACAGTACTCTTCTCCGTCCACACTTTAAACCCATCATCAGCAACACCTGGCATAGCTACCCTCACAAGAGTCCCACCATTGTTCTTAATTTCATTAACCTCAATCACATTATTTGGTCCAGCTGATTGAAATGGGTTCATCATTTGAAACTCCTGTGGTGCACCTGTCACAGTAACTGCTACAAACACACCCAAATTCACAACAATTTTAAACTAAAAAGTAAAAACTCGTAAAAAAATGCAATACAATTATTTTCACCATGTCAGAGTATAATATAAGATCCCCCTAACCTAACTCCTCCTAATACATTGACTTTATCCCGAGGTTTTAGGAGAACCGATAAATTTATATCGAAAAGAAAAAAAGCAAAGATAAGTGTGACAACAGTAAAAATACCTGGTGGGTGATCAGGGGTGTTAGTATGAGGCTTGTTTCGGGGTTTAGTTTTGGTGGTAGAGGCGAAAGCACGAGAAATATTGATGGGTGTTGCAAACTTAGAGCTTAAAATCTTGGGGGAACTCATGATTGTTCGAAAGAGAGGCATTGATATGATGATAATATACAAAGTATAAACCCTATTCACTTGGGTTTTGCTTGTTAAGAGATGAACAAACAGTTGTAATAAATGTAAATTATGTGTGTGAAAATTATTGACCAGTGAACAACTTATCAAGCAGGCCGTGAATCGGGCTCTGTGGACTTTTGTAAGAATGTATTGAGGCCCAGTAACATACCCCTCAAGTCCAATCTAGATACAGCCCACCTTAAATTTCTCTCTCTGGCCCAATAAAAATGATGTGAATGTTTACTTTAAAGTTTAAACCTAACAAGTTAACGTCGTTTCCCTTATTTTATCAATTAAATTATTGGTGATATATAAATTTTATTTTGTAGACAGGTGTAGTTGCTCAATCAATGATTATTAACATGCTTCTTGATAACTACATGCAAAACCTTATTAGCCCAGAGAGAGCAAAGTCAACGGATTAGTGATGTATAGTATCTAACGACTCTATATAGACCTGCTTAATTCTTCATCAGTCTGTTTAGACATGTTTTATCGCACCGATTTGAAAGAGTTTGATTAAACAATCGTCAAAGTTCTAATATGTGTAATATAATTCCGTTTATTTTCCTCGATAAGTAACTTAACAGTTAAAAAATTACTTATAAGATAAATTAAACGGCGGCTCTTGAAAGTCAAATAAAAAGCCAATTTGTCTTCTTCATGCTCTAACTCGATTCGACTTCGAAGTAACGATGAACCACAGATTTCAATCACCAACGGGAATATTTCTCACCAAGAAATTTCTTTGTGAAAAAAAAAAGATGTTGAATTGAGTAATTGAATTACTAGTCACATGGCAATGGCACTATCACGTGATATCGAGCCACTGGCACGGGACGGTGGGGTTATAATCGCCCCGTTTGTTTCCACTTAAATTCAGGAAATAAGTCATTATTTTCAGAAAAAGTAGGGATGTATGTACTTTTTTTGAAAATAAGTAACTTATTTTTTATTTTGAAGATAATATTTGATTTTAAAATTTTAAAACAAATATTTATCTTTAAAAAAATATGAAAATATGTAAAAAAAATAAAAATAAAATAAGTTACTTATTTTAAGTTTAAGGAACCCCAAACGGCCACAATATCGGACCCCATGTGTCTTTTACAAGACGGTTTGACCATCAAACTATGTTCCTGAACCAGTCCAGTCCCTACATGCATGCCACTCCCTGTAGGGCCTGCATGTTTCAACTCATAATACCCGACCCCTTGTCTAATGATCAGTACAAGTATGATTATGAAGCTTTGGCACAATTTATCATGCACGTTGAGTTTAATCCTGAAATTTATTAAAACAGATGCTTATTTTTAAAGTTCTCTAACATATTGAATTGAGTTAGATATTGTTGAAAACCTTGTCTTTAATTTATTTACTAATTTTGTAATCTAGTTTAGTTTGATATCTTTATTTTATGATTGATCTATCTATTTTCTCTCTTTTTTGCCAAATGATCTATATCTATTTTAGTTTTATTAAAACTGTTTTAAATTCAACCTACCAATGTAATTCGAAAGTATGTGGTCCATCAAATTACTCTCAATTTTTCAACGATTAAATCTCAATTTGCAAGAGGAGAATAATAATGCATTCGACATATTTATCACATTTCGACATATTTAATCACGTATAGGACTAACATGATAATCGTATATCATTCTACCAAACAATTGTAAATTACCACCGGGTCACATTTCAATTCCTCGTTTCCACACGTATATTTTCAAAACAACTATTACGAGTCACTTTATTACCTCGCAAATATTATTCACATTTACAACGTCAATCTTGAAAGGTATTTTGGACAATTGCTCTATAGTCAAACACTTTGTTTTTACGTAATCATTACAAAGGAAAGTAGATGGAGTATCGTGCATGCTAAAAAGGAAAAAAATGTGTCCATTTATTATTAACATTTTTCACATAACCGACACATAACGTTGTTACGTGAAAAATGTTAAAAATTAGATGAGACGGAAGGGTACAGTTTTTATTCAGTTGAGATGAAAAGATAGTGTGTGGTTAGAAATTTTGACAAGAAAGATAGGAGCTTAATAATAATTAGGATAGACCAAGTATTGAAGTTTTTAATAATACACACTAAAATGATTGATGCACAAGTCTAAACCACTTAAAGTCGATGTCCGTTTTTAATGTCCAAATGAGAGATTAGACAACAATATCATGAAGTTGCCACATACACAATGTATTTATAACCAAATCAAATCATACTAAACATATTTTTATTATGTTTAGTAGCTAGAAAGCGAGATTAATCCTGATCTTTATGCTCTTAATTCATTTGTCTTGGGTTTGATAAGAGAAACGACACTGACAAATGAAAACGAAAACTAAATTTTACAGAAATCCAAGTCTTTATGTATATGGGGATTTAAAAATCAGTATAAATACAAATTGAGATATAATAATTTAATATTTCAGCGTTCTGGTTTTGCATTCGATATACTTATCAGTTATCAATGTCAATAATCAATTTATTACTGTCAAGATCAGAAACATAATCTCTCCATTATCCCTAAAAAAATTATTCATTTCATGCATCTACGTACTCGCACCATAATCATAATGCTGGTTTATTCGGAGGACCGCTTAATTGATTAAAAACTGAGGAAACGGGGGAACATATATAGGCGACACCAAAAATCTTAGATTTCGTTTTCTAGCTTCATCACGCAAAACACTAGCATGTTCTCTATAACAACCCTATCTTGCCTGCATTTAATGCCTTTCCATTCCCACGACACTACTTATAGGAACACCAAACCTTGATCAAACTCATAACTCATCAAACAGACATTTATCTTACTGCTGCAGATCATATCATATATCGTAAAGAATCGTCTCACCCAGTTATCATGTCGAGACTTGTTTTTGTTCTTGTTTTCCTTCTTTTTCTGCATGCATGCAACGCTCGCCACCTGAGAATTAGAGACAAAAAGATTGACAGAAAATCTCAGATAACTACAAAGGTAAGATCACTGGTGCATACTGACATGCGATACTGAGAATTTCTGATCTGATATATATATCTAACATGAGACTGAGAATTTCGGTACTGCTTTATGTGTCTGTGCAGGATGCATATAGCAGAAAACTCAGAAGTTCTTCCGTACACTCAGAGCCAACACTAGTTCAAGCACAAGAAGAACACGGCAGTACTAGTACTCCTGGAGCTGATGAATTTGCAAATACAGTGATGGGCAATGACTTAGCGGAAGTTATCTTGAAGAAAGATGAGAAGAAAGGTATGTAATATTGGATCGATTTTGTTCTTCTTGTTTATATATGCAGGCCATGCAGGAACTTAATTAATCTCAAATCTGCCCTACCTGTTTAAGCTACCGTATCTTTTTGTTTTCATCTTGTCATTATAACAAATAGAACTTCGATCGGGAGGCTTAGTAAAACACACATATTTACACCCGTATGATATATATAGTATTATAGCTTACATATATTTATTTATTTATTTATCCGACTACTTCGATCCTAAAGGTCGGGGGATCCTAGCAGCGTCCTCCTTTAACTTCCGATAATAGATGACTAAACTGATGGTACTGCCATCCGTGTATATATACCCTCGTCTTCAAACCCTCGATTTGGTTAAGAGTAAAAGAATGAGATATTAACAGAATGGAAAATTATGAATAAAAGTAAACGCTGTAGTTAAGAATACAGAACGTGAGACAATCCAATTTTCAGTGATCAAGTAATATGTTAAGTGCGCGAGTACAAATAAAAGGAATATAGGAGAAAATGAATATCTACCCACAAAATAGTAAATATTCATCCACGTCAAACTATTTTTGTTCTTTTGGAACCAGAGGAGGGAAAATTTTATACTTTGTCCTTTGTTAAGATGTGGGATTGTCAAAATGAAACCTTACCTTAAGCTATGTATGGCTTGCATATGATAACTTATTGACAGTTAACTGAGATTTTACTTTTCAAAGACTTAAAGAGTCAACATCCGAGCTCATCGCAACAACTTGCAAACTTAGAAGTTCAGCCCCATAACATACATTTGTTTTATATCTACTACCATTACTGTCTGGTTCTTTCTATATAATCCTGTGTTGACTTGCAGGAGGAGAGGTTGTAATATCATATTCGGAGGAGACAGTCCATAGAGAGGTACTTGGTAGTTCTGGTCTGATACATAGATATTATGGTTTGATAATCTTTAGAGTTAACAGAGTATTTTATTTTTTCTGGCAGGAATGGAGGCAATCAAGATCAACATTAGAATCTTCTCCGAATGAGGTCAAAGAAACTGCAAACTCCGAAGATAATGAGACCGTGGCCGAGGCAGTAGTTATGGATTATGCAAAACCCCATCGCAAACCACCTATTCACAACAGAAAACTATAGATCTCTTTCACATACAAAGCAGTTATAGGCAGACTGAACCTAACTGCAAACACCAATCATTCACATATGAAACACTAGATCTAAACCATAGCATAAACAGTTATGATCTCGATTTCTCTCTTGTATAACAATATGTCAAGTTAATTATATACCATAACAAAACAATATATATGTATTTACTGTAACAGAACACTGTAATGGTATACCCTCAATATGTGGGAAGTGTTGCTGAAGTAGAGAATTCACTTTCAAATTTACAGCAAAGCTAGTTATGGCTTTATATAATGTTTAAAATTTTAGTGGAAGAGAAATTTAGGAGTAGTAATACAATTGTAAAGCTGACAGGAATATTGTGGAGATGGTCCCGTCTAATGTCTGCTTTCTTTGTATTTATTATGATATCAATAAAAGCCTACACGAAATGGACGTCATGTTGTTTCTTCTTCTGCATGGACATGATGTAAAGGTGTTGGTTAGTTCCTATTAAATAAAGACAGTTATACTAAACTTTCTACACTTTAAGTTGCATTCCCAACTGTCAAGTTTAATTCCTTTTTTCCATAAGTTTGAACAATGGGCAAATTTTTTATATGTATTGTATAGGAGAAGGGGAGCGAGGAACTGAACTTATGACCTTGGTCATAAGAGAGGGACACCTTACAACAGCCAGCAACTTTTTAGCTAGGGTATTCGGATGGACAAAAAAGGAAACTGTATAAAATATGTTTAACTTGTTTCCTTGGGGTAAAAAGGAAAATAAAAAATATATATAGCAAACTAATTCTCGAAATATTATAAATGTTCAGGGAGACAATTTACCATGCAATTGCAGTCTCTGCTACACTTTCACCACATCCTGATGCTAAAATTTAATCCATGAACATCGGCACATTAAGAACTGCTGCAGTTCACAATAAAAGGGTTTAGATATTTGATGAATTCGGATGTTCTGATTCCCAGCTTCAGATCTATCTCTCCACCTCCCAACCAAAAGAAGTCTGGATCAAGCTTTAAAATTGCTTCGTCCAAAATAATCTGTTGGCAATACACAAGTTACATGTTGAACAATTGCACTATTATATATTAGTAAACATGCATAGATCAATGGAACTGTACAATGATGCCTTCCTCTTGTTATCATTTTGTTCATTCACAACATAATGAAAAAGAAGGCTTTTCGTGCAAGAGTTGACCTTGTGTTGCTAAGATGGAATAAGAGTTCATATTGCTATTCAACATATGTTAATATAACAAGTCATTTCATACAAACAATCTGGTGAGGTACATCTGTTCAACTGCGACTAGAACATATATACATCCAACAGTTCAATTATTACTACCAGTTCAGTCTGTGAGAGAGGCGAACGGTGGTGAATTATAATATACACTAGTTAAAGAATTTTAAACTCATCATTAGATGCACAATAAACCAACTTATGACGCGAACTCATGGATTGCTTAATTTATAATTAAAACAAACATGTGTGCTATCATAAACACTTATTAACACAACATCCTCATTTTTTTTTTGGCATTATACTTCAGGGAAGCATAAACAGTTTCTTGATGATGCATATCTCATGTGCATAACATGGGCTTAATTAGATTTTTTCATATAAAATATATTTAATTATAAAAGAAACTACGAGTTACGGAACAAAATGTAAGTATGTAACATAGTAACTCTTAAAGCATTGTCTTAGGTAAATAATGCATTAGTTAAAAAAATAAATAGCCCAGTCATAACTGTAAATT